>JAPZVO010000623.1:0-30000 GCA_029962745.1 Echinometra lucunter
AGTTGATTTACAATGATCTAATTAAAATTAGGAAGTTTTTTTCTCTCTTTTGCTCCCCCTCCCCTGTTTTTTTGGCCGAGTCAGGAGCATAGGTTACGAGTATCTTATTCACTACACGACTTTGCCTAACGTATTACTATCAGTGCTGCTGTTCAAGTTCAAGTTGTCACAGCCTCGGGACAAATCGAAACTGTCTATAATCACTGGAACATTTTCATTCTTTATTTCGTTATTTGGTTTCATGATGGCGCTAAAGGGTTTGCCAAGTAGCTGTTGACTGAAGTTGAATAAACAACTGATCTTCCTACCAACCACCAGCAGCAAACTCCTTTGGGGCAATATGGAGATGAAGCATTTTCTAAAACAAACTTCAGCTTTCACATGCCCCAAGACTAAACTTAACATGCTTAAGGGGGTATCTTACCGGCCTGGAAACCATTTTGCGACTAGTTTGCGACTCGAGTCTCCGCTTGTTGCGGAGACGGCGACGTCTCCTGGAGACTAGCCGGGTCTCCGGGGAGTCGCTGGAAAATTAAACAAGTTCGATGTTTTTTTTGTTTTTTTTTAGACTTTTTGCTAGTCTCCAGCAAGTTTCCATCAGTTTATCGGCGACTTCGCGGCGACGTCTACACCGGTCAGATACGATGATGCAAGATATCTCTGAGTAATCTGAGATTACTCTCTAAAGCCGAATCTCATCGTCGGAGACGTCGCCGCGTCGTCGCGGATAAACTGATGGAGACGTCGCGGAGACGTGACGTCTCCGAGACCTGCTGGAGACTGGAAAAAGTCCTCCCCATACCCAAAATTGAATAATATTCAAATTATGTTTAAATCTCCCGCGACTCCCCGAAGAGACCCGGATAGTCTCAAGGAGACGTCCCGGAGACGTCTCCGCAATCAACAGAGACTCGAGTCGCGAACTAGTCGCAAACTAGTTTCCAGGCAGGTGTAAGCTCAAAATTAGATCAAAACTCTTTTCCTCTCCATTCTTGAACTGCAAGATACCCATTTTCAAACTTAGGGAAGTATGTAACTATCAACAGTACCATAATTACAAAATAAAGTACCTTACCTTTATCTTTAAAAGGATCGCTTAATTTTGCCTCCTTTCCTAAAAAAAAGGTGTTGACTTGGCTAATGCAGCCATCATAATTTCAAACATTATTGTCATACAGGAATCGACATGATTTTACAGGCCAATCGCGCATCTACTTATCAAGATATTTATGATTCTATTACATAACACTCGTACAAGTCTTCAGAGGTAAGCATATCCCACGTGTTCAGGCAGTGGAATCACACAAAGGAATTCAAAGTAATTTAAAATTCAAATGAGGTATTGGCCGAACCCCTATAAAAGGCCGATGTCTCGAGTGGTATTCATCTTTTCCTTGTGTGCAGGCAGTGACGGACAGACCAGACCAGATGTATCTTCTACAATTCAACGAGCTGGAGCCAGTGGGCTGTTCTCCAGGTAGGTATAGTCACGATGGTGGCTAGAGAACAGCGGCTCAACTTGCCTTGTCTTTGTGACTCGGCTTATGGACTGGGCGCGGCCCTGTTCCAATACATCCAGACATGCTCGGCATGCTGGTCGTGTAGAGACTTGCAACACTCGCACCTCCATGGGTAGGCCTGATGCTGGACGTACTTCAGAAAAAGTTTGCTGGTGTTGCCTTGCATGTCTTGGCAACACGGCTCAGCATGAACGTGGGCGAAGCCCCGTTCTATTTCTTCCAGACTTGTGTCAAAGGCTGGATTTACATGCAATCAAAGTGACATTCCTTCCACTGAACTCCTTCCACAACCTAAGTGGACCTTATGTCTACCTGGCGACTGAGTTTTGGGATCGCGATATCCGTTTCCTCCTTCTGATTTGTTTTTCAGAAGCCCTTCTTTTTCATCATAGATGAAATAGACCACTACATTGTACATGACTGTACACTGTAAAAATGGTAAAAAAAAATGCCAGTTCCTCAAACTTATTGGTATAATTGACCGAAAGTGCGGTTAAGGCGAATTGATGCTTTCTACTCAACGGAAAGTCTTAACTGGCCTGGATATCCACGCAATATCCAACAATACATGCTCATATGCATGGCCCAAAAATTACAAACCAAACAAACAAACCAACAAACAAACACCCTCACTGAAAAAGGGTACTGAATATGAGCAACATCTCATTAAAATGTTCCAGTTTTCCACTCCTTTCCTTTCAGGGAAAACTATACAATTAATGAAGGCCACGTACTCTCCGTGAACTTCTCGGTGCTCGCATTTATGTTTTACACATCGAGCAATTCTGCATTTACAAAGTATCGGGGAATCGTGCCAGAGAAATGATGGGACCTTTCTAAAGTCCAATTTGAATCCTCAGTACGGGATTTGCAGCCATGTCAAAGACGGTGAAAATCCTAACCAGTGAAATAAAATAATCACGGATGTACATGCATGACCCGTACAATTAATGTGTATGTGACAAAGATTCGCTATTCATGATAAAGAACCTACATCGTCAAAAAGTAAACCAAAATAGTCAATGTAGAGAGTCGATGTATATCAAACGCACGGATCTCCATGCTACCAAAAGACAGTGGCTCGTTATATTCCTGCTTCTTTGTCATGAAAAACCTTGTTTTCGCACATGGTGTAATGACTGAGGAAGATTCTTTTAGATGGACCACAAACACAATCTTTGGATTTCTCACATAAGTCTAACATTTTTAAAGGGAGACTTTGTGATCTGCAATTCTCCTTTGGAGAAATAGGCATGATTATGAGCTATGGCTTAATAACCTTATTGAATCTACTGTCGTGAATATTTAATAATTTAAGATCTTAACAAACCAATATTATGACACACAGCAGAGGCAGACCATTGTACTATTCATGGATCCACTCCAAATTAAAAAGAAAAAACTGAGAAGAAAAAGTAAAGTCATATTTATTAAACCTTTCAGATTTATAAAGTTTGATCACTTCAAGAGATGTATTACTTAACATTATGAAGCTTTGAGATGTAAGCTTTTCAATGCCGTGATTCTTAGAAAGTAAATAGATAAATAAGGCCTTCTTCAAATTGCCAATTTACTACGGCGTCCAACGCTTAATTCTCGTCGGCTACGGTGATGTGGTGTCTATTTTTTAAACAACATCCACGCATGAAAGGGCATACCTTTGATATTCCCTCAAATAATTCATCCGAGATAACATCTTGAATATGTTATCACCTGCACTGTGTGCATCGAAAAGGATTGACGAATATCCTAAGCAACAAAAAAGCCCTTGTTTGTTTACTCATTAAATATCAATACAATGACATGCATTCTGTCATAATATGGTTTGGAAAGTGCATTCATGCACTGTATAATTTCACTGAACCAAACACTAAAATTTCGAGATCGTAAGAATGCTTTTTGCACAACTGTTTAGAAGCATGTTTAGAATACCTTTGTCGTGTTCTATTCATGAGCGAAAGAAAACTTTCTAACTCTTGCATCATTTTAAAAAGAATCTCAAACATGCTGAATGCTTGTTTTGTGTGCGACCTGTGTCTTTGGTACTCAAATCAATTATCCGGAACTCGTGGCTTTTAATTTCGCCACTGTCTCCGATGCATTATCGAACAAAGGAAGAATACTTGAATGTGTATAAAGTATATACCTTAATTTTAATGCAAGGTACTTGACCGCTTTAGGCATATTTTGACGTCTTTCATTTCATTTTATCACAGAGAGACTTGCTCCAGCCAATTATGCATGACTGTTTTCCAAGCAAGTTAAGTTTGTCTTATTATTGGTGATACAAATACATTGAGCTATAACTTGCAGATTGTAGTTTTATGTTATAACGTTACCCACTGATGATATCCATTCATCACATAATTTGACTGGGTACAGCGATTCGTTCGTATAATTTTGCAGATATTAACTGCTCACTGAAGGATAACCACAAAGCAGTGGCGTCGGAACGTTCTAATCAGACAAAGGATTGGAGGGGCAAGCCATTGTTAACACACAATGGCTTGCCCCTCCAATGTTTTGTCTGATCAGAACGTTCCGACGCCACTGCCACAAAGATATTTACATTTTGACTCGATAATGATCACACGCCAAGTCTGACATTGGCAATATTGTGTGAAAGAATAATATCGTTGGACTGGAAAGGAAAATTATACAATTTCACAGTGTTTGAATATTTTCTGCTTGTAAACAGCAGCAGCAACAACAATAACAACATGATGATGATTTTAATCTTGCTTGATCTGTTGAATGGTTTGTACATATGGTATGATTTTGCATCGAGATGAATAGATGAAAGAAATAGCTTATCTTTTGCAATGAGATGATTCATTGCATTGCTGCTCCGTTTTCCGGAATATATTTCCTCCTAACAGAAAGATACTTTGGATTGTTTGAAATAAAACTTGAAAACGGTCATCCTTTCTCTTAGTTGGTTTCATTATGCGCCTTGGAATCTTTTTGATGCGATATATCAGGTATATGGCGCAATACAAGACAGTATAAATATTATGATTATGACATCACTCAAGAATAGTCATTCTGGCGGGTTACTCTTTTATTATGGAGAGTCTTCTTTTTATTCTCAACACATATCGGACTGAAATGACCATGTGCGTCAAAGCCCTCAATCCGTTTCATAATTTCAGATGGACTCTGTCCAAAAACTTGCCGACTAGACCAGTTGGTGCAATAAACTATTGCTTATTTTCAACAATTTTCCTTGCTTCCGACACACATTAAATGTTATATATTCATCATCCTCTTGTTCGTCTGTAAGAATATTATACAGCATGATCTGCGCAAGCAAAATATTCGTGTACAGGGATACTGTATCAAAATAAACACAAAATACCCAAAGGAGCATAAACAAAAGCACTTAAACCCAAGTGCCGAACGTTACAATGAATTCTACTTTGCTCATTTTGAGCCCCCAGTGATAAATAAATTTTAAAGAAGGCCACTCATCTCATCTGTCAGATAATGATACGGCAGTATTTCCTGCTCCAGACATACCTAGTTCACCCTTTTTGTTTTAAAACGTCGGCACTTTAAGTTGCCTTGATTCAGGGCCTTTCTTTGCTTGAACAAATAAAACTGTCTCGCTTGTCTATGATATGAGATTATTCTTAGAATTTTATCTCACATTCCATTGAAAGAAGATCTCAATGACAAACATAGATGTTTGTATCTTTCGTTTTGCAGACCTTCTGTACGTTCGTTGATTTGAAGGTAGTCATTATTTTCAGACATGATTGAACCAACATTTCAGATGTTCGCAACAAAATTTCTTCATTAAAAACTGCATAATGAAAATTGAATTTATGAATATGATTTGGTCAATCGTAATTATGGCACGATAAAATTGACATGGCAACATAACAATTTTGTTTTGCGAACGCTGTTATCAATATTTGATGGGAATGGACATTATTACCTGATTACTTTGGAATAAGAATGTAGGCGTCAAACGAATACATTCCATATCACCCTTTTGTTTCATTAATTGAACTCAACGGCATGTATTTGCGGGAATCAAAATGATAAGAAGAAACGCCAAATATGAATTACCTTAAATCTCTTGTGATGTAATATAATCTCATTACTTGTCAAAAGTAATCAACACTGAATCAACTAAGTTGTTAAACTCTTTGAGCATACTTCTCGCATCAGTGCACATTATCAAATTAAATATTTTTAAAAATATATAATTAACGTTCTCCTTGACCACTGTACCAGTGAAACTGAAAAATAGCTAATGTGCTTAAGTGATATCTATAAAATACAGTATCAATACTGTACTGAAGAAAGCAGAATATAAAGAAAATATCAAAAGAACAATTGTAATTATTTCTCCTAAATCAATTGAACATGTTAAAGAGTTAAACAAATGAAAGGAATGATCTTGACACTGATCATTATGATTAAAATAAATCAGATGAACTTCACCATGTTCACAGCTTTAAAAGGGCAATCAGGTTTTCCATGTATGCATGGAAAAGCGTCATCTTCTGTGATTGGCTGCTTTGAAGATGCTTACCTCTGAAGACTTGTACGAGTGTTATGTAATAGAATTCCTAAATTATACAAATAATAATGAAGTATAATTAGAATTCTATTTAATAATAAGAAGTACAAGTCGAAGAGGTCCCGCACATTGATCGACGGTTTAATATAAAAGAATCAAGTGTGAAATACAATGAATGAAAATTCTTTCAAACAACACAAAACGATTCCCTTTGACAAGAATGTATTTTCATTTCTCCTTTTCTATACATATTTTCACTTTGAAAGATGAATACCACTCGAGACATCGGCCTTTTATAGGGGTTCGGCCAATACCTCATTTGAATTTTAAATTACTTTGAATTCCTTTGTGTGATTCCACTGCCCGAACACCTGGGATATGCTTACCTCTTCGACTTGTACTTCTTCTTATTAAATAGAATTCTAATTATACTTCATTATTATTTGTATAATTTAGGAATTATGGATTTATATTTTTAGGTGTACGGCCGTACGTACCGTACGCCTAAAACTTATAACGGTTGGTAGCCTATACCCGACCGGCAGCTGTGATTGTACTAGGCGGCCAGCTCCGGCCAGCGCGTTTCCGTTTTACACCGTAGCCTAGGCAGTTTTTCAATTAATTGCATCAAACGTGCTGGTTTCAAAGTCTAGGTTTCGTTCAGCCATAGAGATATGAATCTCTCTGTTTTCAGCTCTCATCGACAGCGGCGCACGCGGCGATCGTGTACATGTACAGGGAGAATGAGCAAAGAAAAAAATTACAGAAGGGAAAGGGGCCTTCAAGGAACTGAAGGCAAAGAAACGGACGAGAGGATTGCCCAAAGAAAATAATGTAAAAAGAAAGATGGATCCTTAGGCCTAGAAGTCCATAAAGGAAAGGGAAAGGTATAGATTTTAAAAAACAAAACACGAATACAATGAATTCTGTATCCTCTGTTCTTACTTCTTTCTTCACGTATTTCTTTGTTCTTCCTCTCATCTATCCTCTCCTTTGTCCGTATGTTTTTATTTGTTCTTCCATCCATCTATCTTCTTCTCTCTCCTTATGTATTTTATTGTTTTTTTCTCTCCTTTAGATAAGATCAGGCTCAGCCATAGTTACAGAGAAATATATATATATATATTTCTCTGTAATATATATGAGCTGAGCCCATATATATATATATATATATATATATATATATATATATATATGGGCTCAGCTCATTCGCGCACATTATTATGTGCATGCAGTGGATATCTTGGATAGCTCTCGTCTATATGTGCGCTGAGGACTTAGATTCTTTCACCCTAGCACTTGAAGGATTTTTTTGGGGGAAAATGCCTAGGCAACGGTGTAAAACGGAAACGCGGTACCTAGTACCTACCTCAGTCCAGCTAGCTTTGGACAGCTAGCTGCGGCTAGAATAGCGCTAGCGCTCCAAATGTGTACCGTACGGTACTTCGAATCCCGTGTATACACAAGCTCTCTATCTCTAGCTAGCTCTAGCTCTGCATATTATACGTACGTATGGTGGCCTTGAAGTACGCTCGGCAACAGGTCATGTGCGACGTGAATTTCGCATCCCAGGTCCTGAACTTTGCATCCCAAGTCGTGAAATTCACGACCCGCGATGCGAAATTCATTGCCAGTGGCGCAAACTTTGCATCCCAAGTCGTGAAATTCACGACCCGCGGTGCGAAATTCAGGACTGGGATGCAAAGTTTGCGCCACGGGTCATGAATTTCGCATCGCGGGTCGTGAATTTCACGACTTGGGATGCAAAGTTCAGGACCTGGGATGCGAAATTCACGTCGCACATCATTTGCACATGACCAGGGGAGCGTTTCATGAAGAGTTTTGTCGGTGAAAAATCACCAACAAATGTTATAAGCTACTGAAAATACTCGCATCTGATTGGCTGAAAGCAAATTATTCGGTGAAAACCACCGACTAACTGTTAATTGTTTCATGAAACGCCCCCCCCCCCCCGATCGAGCGTACTTCAGGGCCGTACGTAGGTACATTAGATCTGCACAGGATCTAGGAAGTTCTCGCCGTGTCGTGGGGTGGTTTCGACGAAGCTGGCGACGAAGTCGATCGCAGGAAATTCTTTTCAAGATTGATGTAAGTTGCTCGATTGAAAATAATTCCGTATTTTGAATTAGATCTATGTATGTGCATATTATATAAAAAAAGAAATTACGCCCAACAAAAATACGGAAGCGGTCGTATATACGACTTGGTTTTTCCTAACGAACCAACTGCACATGCACAGTGATCATCTTGCAATGCATGCTGTGTATGTTGTGGTACATGGTGCCAGTGGTTGTGGTCGTTGGTCCTACCGTAGTCGATCGTGAGCAAGTCTCTAACGTGTTTGCAATAAAATACGTATTATTCAAGTAAACTAACAGTAGTGTGCTCATCTTTATAAAATTCATGCCGTGCTGAGGTCTGAGCTGAATCATCAAAACCATTCGGTTGTTGCTGAATAGAAGCTTTCGGCCATATCGTGGTTTAGGAAACCACTCGTTCATAATTATGACGCACGCACTTGTGTACAAAGAGAATGGAGGTGGAAATGGGGAAACCAATGCGTGTGACTGAATAAAGCGCAGCTGTACAAAGTGAACGGTGGTTTCCTATTTCAAGATAATGCCGCCAAGTTTTCGATGTTGATGGGCAATTAAAAGACTGCTCAATCGCCATTGCCATTGGTTTCCAGGCCATGATCTACGCCAGAGCTCCGGCGTGTCTGGCTTAGGCCGGAGTCGATTAGAGTGGCGAGTTGTTGTAGAAGTTTAAATTGAATTCCCAAAAGGTAAACCATGTTTACCCGAAAGTGTAAACATGGTAAATGGAAAGCAAACGTAGCAATGATGATTCTGTAAATGATTTCATTGATGAACAATATTATTACTGGACAAATTCACCAGTGTTACGGGGAATGTTCCATTATTCATTATTCATTATTTTCGGGTTTTTTAAACAAAAAATCAAGTTTACATTTCCCCATCATGCTGCCTGGATGAACAACCAATATCCCAGAATCCTTATTGATCATACTGACGTCGACACTAACTTATAATTATATACTGTATCAAGCATGTCCTGGCACCTTAAGCCCGCCGCACACTATACGATCCGATTACAACCCGATTTTCGAAAAAATAGCATTTTGCATTAAATATTAAAGTTTAAACTAGTAAAATTATCTTGTTTGAAGTTCGGAATAATGACAGGAATACTAAAATCGAAATTTTAGCTAACCCACTCGTGACAGAGGTCCACATTTTGTGTTTTGGCCTAATATATTTTGATGCAAAGCCCTAAAAATCATACCAAATACATGAGCAGAAAGAGCAAAAAATTCTACACAAACTGTGCCAATTTTGGTTGCGTCAATATTCGTTGTTTGATACTGAAAATTTTTTAAAGGAAACTAAGCATTAAAATCCTTAAATTGGCAATGTGATAGAAAGTTTAAAATCACTGTTTTCCCCTGCAAATTGGCTACTTTTTTACTTTTCATCATAATTTCTGTCAATTTTCTATTCATTTCAGATACATGACGTTTTATAAGAAAAATGTAGCAATAAAATAAAAATGTTGGTGTTGCCAATTTGAAGAATAAAAGCTGATCAAATTAGGTTTTAAATAATTCTTGTCACGAATGGGTTAACTGCAAGCCTTGTGGTCGGAGTAAAGACCAAATTGGCTTCAAATTGTAGCCGATCGCAAGATTGCTATGATGTCACTACGATTTCGAATTGAATTCGCTTTTGTTCCTACAGGGAGGCTCGCAATAGCCTGAAATTTCGATTTTAGTGTTTTTTGGTTTAACCAATGTAATAACTGTTCACTATCGGAGATGTGGAGACTGTGATGGGCCTCAAGCTTCTGATGGAAAAGAACAAAAAACAAAAACAAACAAAACAGAGCAAAAACTAAATTAAACTAAAAATAAAAAGGGCTGCTTCCTTGTACTATGAGCGTTCCATCCAGATAAATTATTCCATATCCAAAAACTTGCTAATCTTGTTCGCTGTATTTTGGAGCTTCTAAAAAAAATCTCATCTCATCTCTGTAAAAACCCAATTACTTTTTTGTTTTTCCAAAACACACAATAACCATAAACACGCACACGCACACACACACACACACACACCCTCATCCACAGCCTACTAGCTAACGACAACGTAAGGTGTCCAGTGGGTACTTTGACGTGTGAGGAGAGTGTGTGAAAACACTGGTGTTAAAATATACACTGATGGGAATACATTGTATAATTATGACGTCACGGGTGTAACACCCAACACCTAGCTCTTGGTGCTTCCTGTACACTTTCCGAAGCAATACTCTATACTCTTAAACTCTTGGCAGCTATGAGTGGTTTCCTTCCCCTATTGGACTGGCTGGCGCCAACCATTTCCTCCGCTGCCACGTGTTATCTAAGGCACTTCTGCATGCCTTCAATATGCCTTGTATTTATAGTTTAGATTGTTCAAGTTTTTACTTATTTTCCACATATGGCCGTACGCACATAGGGGGACAGGGGGCAGTTGCCCCCTAGAAATTTTCGAAACCCCATCTTTTTTCTATTTTTCCTTATCTTTTTATTGAGAATTTCCCCAAATTCCGCCAAAGTGTGCACCAAATGGTTCAATTTCAATTCTAAAAATGCAAAAGCTCCCGCTCGGTCGCTTTATTCCCTCGCTTGCGTGTTTTCTCAAATATTGAATATATTCTTGCCGCCCAGAAAAAAATCCTGCATAGGGCCTTGTTTCTATATTTTGTTACACTCCAAACAATCAGGTGCACAAAAATCATGTGACATCAAGAATTGTAACGCGATAAAAACTACTTCCGAAAAATCAACTTAAAAGGCAACTTCAAAAGCCCTGCACCTTAAGAAATGTGCAGATTTTCATGGCTTATCATGTAATCCGAACCCGATTTGTATGGGCAGTATAATAAGTTTTCGAAATTGCACTTGAGTTGATTTTTGAAAGTTATTTTTATCGTGTTCTGTTTACAACGAAATAAAAACAGTAGTAATTAAACCATGTTCCATTTAATGAACATTAACTGCGCCTAATTGGAGATCTCAATTTGCAGACGGGGTACAAGCTTACGACGCATGACAAACCAGCGCCATGTACACAAGGTGTGTGGCGTCATTTGACGGAATGCAGAGACAGGACTATTGCTGATCTTTATAAAAGGCTTGTGCAAAATCTGCAATGATGCCGCAGTGATCCGCATAAAAAACCAAACCAAACCAAAAAAAAAGTAAACATAAAACAAAACAAAACCGTAGGGGGCGGGGATGCCGTACACAAATACGTCATTTCATTACCTTAACCCATTTGTGACAGGAATTATTTAAAGCTTAATTTGATCAGCTTTTATTCTTCAATTTGGCAATGCCAACATTTTTATTTCATTGCTACATTTTTCTTATGAAATGTCATGTATCTGAAATGAATATAAATTGACCAAAATTATGATGAGAACTCAAAAAGTTGCCAATTTGCAGGGGAAAATGGTGATTTTAAACTTTCTATCACATTGCCAATTTAAGGATTTTAATGCTTATTTTCCTTTTAAAAATTTTCAGCATCAAACAACGAATATTGATGCAACCAAAATGGGCACAGTTTGTGTAGAATTTTTTGCTCTTTCTGCTCATGTATTTGGTATGATTTTTAGGGCTTTGCATCAAAAGATATTAGGCCAAACCACAAAATGTGGACCTCTGTCACGAATGGATTAAAGACACGAATAAGTGAATACATACCTAGCAGTTTTGTGTGTTATAAGGTAATGAAAAATGAAAAGCAGTTCGATAAAAGATACCAAATAAACAGAAACAGAAAGACCAAAAACAAAAACAGAAAACACACACAACCCACCCCAAACAAACAAATAAACAAACATAAACTCCAAAAACAACAACAACAACAAGCCCGGATTATCGCTGCATAAAATATGTGAAGAATTAAGCCTTGACTCGCACAAGCAGTGGCAGTGACATGTTGCGCCAAGTGAACAGTGGTAACGCGAAATGAAAAATTGCCGACTTCGGCTAGACATCATGACAATAACATGATCTCTTCCGTAAGTTCGGGAAGCAAGCAATCACCCAGAATTATTAATCAGACGCGGGGCACTAGACTCACCTGACCACTTGCGTATTTATAATAAGGATGGGGCGGGGAGGGGGGGGGGGGGTAAGGCAATTTGCCCCTTCGACAGATTTCTGACCATGGAAAAATCCAGCCACAATTTCAGGTTCGCATTCGCAAGTTCATGCGAGTTCACAAGCTTGTGTATTAAGTAGCACATATTCTCAGACAAGGGTCCTCAAGTAGCTCTTTCCCTCCCATGTATGATGCCGGTTATTGGTTTGTTTTTCCTGACTGCTAAGAAAACAATCATGCACGTTCCAAAGTAAGCAGCCGGAGGATCGACTGTAAAGACTTGAAGTTCTACTCGAGGGACCTGGTAAGGAGGATTAATGCTTTAGCAAAGGGCATTCACACCGACTTGGTTTCGAACCCAGGTCCCCGGATTATCGTGAGACCAGTGCTCTATCACCTCCCGAGGGGTAAGCTGAGAAGTTTTGCTCCTCCTTCGAATAGACTAAGGACGTACTAAAAGCGAATGTGCAAGCTGCCGATGAATGATTTCTCTGACCATCGGGTATGGCGGGCCCTTCATGTCATAAGTCTACAATCATTCATTCACTCGAGTGAATGAGTGCTTGTATGGATTTTATCATTCACCCACTCGAGTGAGTGAATGATTTAACGGTTTCCACCAATCAGAATAGCGGAATCTCTTCCGAGATTCCATCACTTGAGTGATTGTACATTCACTTGAGTGGTTGTACATCCACTCGGATGGATGTACATCCACTCACTAGTGGAGGAGTTAAGTGTTCGTTTTTAGCACACTGTGCCGAACGCGCCATAATCCTGCACGCTAGGGAACGTGTGCATTATGAATGGTTGTCTTGTTTTGACCAATCAGAATGGAGGAATATCATCACCCACTCACTTCCTGTGAGCGGGTTTGCAACCACTCGAGTGGACGTACATCCACCACAGTGACTGTACATCCACTTGGCAAGTGATTGATGCCCGGGGAATTTTTAGCTTTTTTAGAGCGGACAAGTGGGGTTTCGTTGGTCGAGATCTCGTTTTACATCACATTAGGATTGACTGCATTCCGCACATACCACAGTTATGATAGTCTACTCACTAAGCCTCTGCTGCATAAAGCACGGCGAAGGAAATGAAACAAAACAGAAGACAAGAAGTATATCAAGAGGACCCGAGATTGTTGTTACAAAACTAGGAACCGGATCTGAATTCAAAGAGCGATTTTTTTTCCGCCTGCATGATCAATAGAATCTATTGCTTCAATTAGAGACAAAGCGATGTATTAAGTGTCACTATAGCTGCAGCTATAATCACTATATTCACTATAATCACCGTCTTGTTTTTGCTTGAATTTATGTGTTGGAGATGATCACAAATGTTGTTTTCTTACTAATCCATAGCCATGTCAAGTTAAAGGAAAATCCTCGGTCATTTTTTTTAAAACTCATCTTTGTTTGGATTTAAATTTAAGCAGAATATACATATCTTATACAGCTGGAGCTTCAAATCTGTCGTTCATCTTGGATAAATGATTGAAATGGCAGCTCAGCAAACGATTAACGCGATGACTCAAGCTGCAGCGAAGGCAGACGACGCGACCTTGCGCGAAATACTCGAACGGACTCCTCCAGGAACAGTCAACAAGCCCAACAGATACGGCTATACCGCCATTCAGGTAAATTACCAAAGTCTAAGAAACATGGATAACTTCACACTGAATACTGATTGTTCTTTTTTTCCTCCCGCATTTCTTCATAAACAATAATGTTCGAGTTGTGATCCGATTTGACTTTTCGTTGATTTTCATTGGTTCATAATACATTTAAACAGCTATTTATTTAATCGTTTATATTTCTAAAGCAATTACATTTACCATGCACTCCTGTCATTCGGCCAGAGTATCACTCTGTAATAATTGTTTGAATGCTGATAATTACAGCTTGAAACAATTGTAATTGCACAATTTTCCTCCCAGTATAATCGGATATGCATAAACGTGTATTACTGCGACTAAATATGAGGCAATGAAGACTGCAAAACAATACTGAGAACTAATCATTATTGGCTCTTCATTATTGGCTCTTGTGTCCCAGGTCACGAATTTCAAGAGCCCCAGCACAGCAAGAATCTTGTTCAACCACGGTGCCGATCCGAACGTTCGCGATGCTGCTACCCAAAGAACTATCCTTCACGACATCGCAGAAAATGGGTACCTTGATCATGTTGATACCCTCAATGTCTTGCTCGAACACGGCGCCGATGCCCTGGCTCGAGACAACAGGGGGAACACTCCCGCACACTACGTAGCCATGACCAGCTGCTGTTCAGAGGTAAAAGACACACACACACACACACACACACACACACACACAAAGAAAAAAGAAAGGAGAGGAAAATTTACTTTGCTGCAATTTGAATTTTTAATCTTAACTTATTTAATTTCGTGAAGTTATCTCCTTGCTATAACGTTGAGGAATGTCGCCGTCATTTTACGGTTAAGAACCCTATGCACTCATTTCATTTCATTTGATTTGATTTCGTTTATTTTCCATTTCTAACATAATATAAACAGAATACAAAGTATGCATCGTACAAGGTAAAAAAAAAATGAAACTTAACAGTGGATTCGTAAATATAAATAGTTTCCGTGTACAAGAGCCTGAAAAAAGGTTGGTAATGGAGGGGACTGCTGAAAAGCCGAGCTTGTAGATTGCAACCCCCTATAACTTAAGAGTTGTAAAAATAGTTAAACGGTAAAAATAGGAAAAGAAGACACAAACTAGTACAAACAGCGGATATACATAACATAAAGTGAGTGAAAGGAAAATGAAGGAAAGGAGAAGAGAAACGGGAGAGAGACAGAGAGAGAGAGAGATAGAAAGAGAGGGGGAGAAAGAGAGAGGGGGGAGAAAAGGGGGAGAGAGAGTGGAGGACTCCTGCCTTACAACCCACACAACACACACGGATCGACCGGAAAACGAATATCTGCATAAAGTGAATGGGGGTTAAAAACATAATTGAGTAGTATTATGTTAAGTAAAATGAATTTGAAAGAGGGATGATGAGTCTAAAGGGTCGGTGCATGGTACTTGCGAAAAAGGGACTTTTTACATTTGAATTCCCAGAATTTAAACTAATGGCATTTTTATGCTATCATCAAGAGATGATAGCATAAAAGATGGGTGAAAGGGGGGGGGGGGGGACCCCGATGTAATAATCCACCTGTATATACCCAAAGCATATTCGCCCCCCCCCCCCCGCTCATGCGCAGGTGACGCCAATTACAAGATGCATGAGAAATGTATTATCCATTACCTTTTGACGGATAATCGTAGGAATTACGTACTCCAAGTGTTCAAGCAAGCTGTTCAGGTTGCTTCAGTAATTACCCTAGATCTAACTTGTACAACAACATGTTGTTGAACGAAAAGAGAGGAATCGAAGAATACAAGAGATGGGTGCATTGTTTTTTTTTCTTTGTAATTTGCTAATCTTTATACTTGCCCAATTTTTGATGGTTGTTTTTTTATCACTCAGATTGTCTTTTAAATTTTTTAGAATTGAAATTGTACATATTTGTAATGTTTCTGTCCATGGCCCATGGAAGATCAATAGATAGACAGACAAAAATAGATATCAATATCATGAATATCAAAGGAATATTGTATTTTGTTTGGAGAATAGACCTCAAAAGTTTGATTTTCACGACAGTTCACATCAATATCTGAAGAAATATTTGAGATGTGAACTTCAAATTTGGTAATAGTATGCATCACCATAGTGAGATGAAGCCATTAGATATAGGAGTTCATAGGTCAAAGGTTGGAAGGTCAATATGCATGAAATAAAAAGTCATTTTTATCATCATATTATCTCGACTATTTTGTATGATTGATTATGAGGAGACAAAATTGATCAGACACTTTTGTTGTTAACATGGTTAATACATTAATTTCAAGAACAGTTTGCGACATGAACTTAACTGAACATAGGCAGACTAATGTAGGAGATGCAGTCGCATTCCCTTACAGAAATTTTAGGCTTGCTGCAAGCTAGCGGCCAGCTAGCGACTAGCTGGCAGCTAGCTTAATAAGCTTGCAACAGGTGCGCGCAGAAGTTTTTAAGCGAGTTATTAGCAAGCAGTTAGCGTGCACGTACTGTTCGCAAGCTTGTGATTGCTTATTAAGCTAGCTGCCAGCTAGTCGCTAGCTTGCAGCACTTCGAAATTTCTGTAAGGGTTTATCTTGTTTTTGCTTTTCTTTCACTGTCATAGATCTTGGAAAGTTTGTCCCAATACTGCACCTTGAGAGAAACTAATAACGAAGGAAAAACGCCCCTAGATCTTGCCAGAAGCAACAATCACGGACATGTTGTCGAACGGCTCCAAAACTTCGGTTTGTAACTTGAGGTCCTGTATATTTTTACATAACTGAGGGAAATTAATATACTAAATTTTCTGAAATGGTCAGCTGAGAGTACAAATGCACTCTCAATTTTATCAACTTATCCAACTTCGTGTTGGAAGGGGCGGGGAAGAGCGGGGGGGGGGGGGGAGGAGGTAATAATGCTATTGTTATGACAAAATTTAAACAAAAGTCCTGGTGGTCAGGTGGTAGAATATAGCAACATGCAACCTACTTCTCTTTTGCTCGTACACGTGACATGTTGAAACTTAAGAGCAGCATTTGGAAACCGGGGGGGGGGGGGGGGGGGTCGTTTCATCAACATTTGTCCACTGACAAGTTCTCAGCGCTGATAACTTTATTAGCGGCTGACAACTGACACCGTATATAAGGCTAGTCAGAAATTATAAAGCAAACTTTATCGGTAAAAACCACTGACAAGATACTTGATAAAACGCCCCGGATTATGATGATGATCTCTCTGGAAGGGCAATTTTACTTTTCATTCTCGACTAACGATAAATTTTTACGCCTCCGCCCACCCAAGGTGGGTGCCGGAGGCATTATGTTTTCGGGTTGTCCGTCCGTCCGTCCCGTTTTCGGATATGTTCGGTCTGACAAGCATTTTGTGAATGGGATGGATGGTCTAAGTAACTTTAAGGGGTCAAATTTCTTATGTAAAATGGGGTGACTATTTGGGGACAAGCTCCTGGGCTATAAGGTCTTCAAGCTCATCTCTTATTGCCATATCATAAACTCATAATTTTTTTTTTTTAAGGATTTTTATTATATTCTCTCAAATAAACAATTTGTACAAACTATTTGAAACATAATTATAAATTATACAATAAATCCATTACAATATAATTATACAACTTATACATCAAACTTCAAAAATACTAGAAATTAATACTAATGCGTTTCAGCAATTACAAAATGAAATATTAACAAAATATATGACATGATCAGAGAGAAAAAAAAGATAAAAAATAAAAAAATAAAAATGTTCCACCTCCCACCCCCCCCCCCTCCCCTCCGTCCCCAGGTTAGGAGCATTCTCCCCTTTATGCCTATACTCTACATGGAAGGGACTGCAATTCTCCGTATTGTTTTTTTTCTGTGTTTTTATTTATTTTGTTTTGTGGCTTTGTCTCTCGTATGTATACCTTTGCCTCACTCTCCCTATTTATTCTTTTAATGAAGATTTTCCCATTTCCTTAAATGAAGAGACATCTTGCCTCTACCTAGCGCCAGCCTTCTTTCTTCCCATTCTTCTTCTTTAAATTTCCTTTTAATTTCATCCATGGTTATAAGTGCACCCTTTTCCCTCCCTTTGAAGATTAAAAATTTAACAAAGATTAAAAAGTGATTGATTAAGCGTTCTTTTCCTTCGTCCTTTAATTCTACCCCTACAAGAATTTCCTCCCAGCTTAAATTACCCGTAGAAATAAAACCAAACATCTCCTTACAATTATCCCAAACCAGACAAGCATATTCACATTCCAAAAAAAGATGGCGATATGTTTCCTCCTCTTTTTTACAATAACAACAAAGGTTATTTTGTGAGATTTTAAAACGGAACAAGTGATGATTTGTATAAGCAATGCCGTGTAACATTTTAAACTGAAATTCTCTTAATCTACTGTTCAGAGTACATTGTCTTGGTCTCATAAAAATGTGTTCAATCTTTTCATAAGAGAAACTATATTTGTTTTTTAACCTTTCGAAAACATCAGGTATTGAGAAGTTGCATTTCATAAAATTTGCATAAACGTTTTTAGATACTAACCCCTCCATTGACAAAATTCTTTTTCCAGATATAAATGATATTTCTTCCCTAAGAGAAGCCTCTTTGCTATCTATTTTCATATTTCGTTTCCAGCTGACTGGAAAAGTTTTATAAATTGACTCTATCAAATGAAAATCATTTATGTTTAAACCCTGTCTTTGGAAGTACGAGAATGGCCTTAAGTTTCCATCAAAATCCATAATATGTTTCAATCTGTAAATATTTTTTTCATATATTTTTTGGTTAAATATGCATTTCCCTTCAATTCGTACAAATTTATTGTTAAAAAATATCTCATTTCCTTTAAATGTTTCAGATTTTAAACGAAAATCCTTCGTCTCTATCCATACTTCTAACAAATCTATATAAAATTGCGGCAATGCTATCTCCAACAATCCAAGCAAGTAATCACATGAAAATATAAAATTTCCTCCCCGATGCTTTGTGGCATAATTGAAATATTGTTTCCATTTCATTGCATTATTTTCTTTTAGTCTTTTAATCTACATGACTCTCTGTGCCTTTATTAACCATTGAAAATTCATCATTTTCAAGCCCCCTTGATGGTAATCTAATACATCGTTCTTTTGTTAATCTTATTTCTGCCACCCCACAAAAAAGTAAAAGTCAACTGATCAAGCTCAACATAAACCCATTCTGGAATTGGTGTAAGAGATGCCACATATATGAATTTTGAAAAGATAAACTGCTTTAATAGTTGTATTTTGCCCATCAAAGTTAAATCTCTTTGCTTGCACCAGTTTAACAACTTCTTTATTTTACTTAATATTTCTTTATAATTCAATCTTTCTTTTACTTCTACATCTAAAGACAAAAATACACCGAGAATCTTTATAAAATCCACCTTTTGGCCAAAAGATAAATCATATGATTTTCCTTGGGAGGAACCTAATAATAAAACCTTCGTCTTATCGTTATTAACTGTGAGTCCTGACACTTTTCTGAATTTTTCTAAAATTTCTATTACTTTTTTTTCTGAATCTAAATCTCGGGCAAATATAGACATATCATCTGCATACATAACCTGTTTTACTTCTTCCTTTCCAAAGGAAATTCCTTTAACATCATTATTATATCTTATATTATGCGCTAATACTTCAATGCATAAAATGAAAAGATATGGTGAAAGCGGATCTCCCTGCCTTACCCCTCTTTCAACATGAAAATAGCTTGTAGAATCTCCCCCATTAAAAATACAACTTTGGCTATTTGTATATAATATTTTGACCCATTTGCGAAATTGCTGGCCAAGACCGAATGAACCTAATGTTTGATGTAAAAATTTGTGGGATATTGAATCAAAGGCTTTTTCTAAATCAATTGCTATCATATACCCAGGGATATTATTATATAACGTATGAAAAAGCATATCATCAATTAATCTAATAGCTTCTCCTATATTCCTGTTTTTAATAAATCCTATTTGATCTGCTAACACAACGCTCTCCAAAACCTCTTTAATTCGTTTTGCTAAAACTTTGGATATGATCTTATAATCTGTATTCAATAACGAAATGGGTCTATAATTCTTTACGTAATGTGGGTCTTTCCCTTCTTTAGCTAATAAAATAATAATTGCTTGTTTTTGTGATGCAGAAAGTTCTCCAAGAACAAAAGCTTCATTGAATGCCCAAATCAATACATCCTTTAATTCAGCCCAAAATGTACAATAAAATTCAACTGTTAACCCATCGTTTCCAGGGGATTTATTTTGCTTCATTTCTTTCAGTACCGAAATACACTCCTCCTCTAGTATATCCCCTTCACAGCTTTCAGAATCTTCAGATGATAACGTTGGTACATTTTTAAAGAAATCCCTAAAATCTTCCGTGTATTCCCTTGCATAAAGGTGGGTATAAAATGATTTAATTTCATTTAAAACTTCCTTCTCATTTTCAGTAATTTCTCCGTTAACCTTAACTAATTTTGTTATAGTACTTTTCTTTTTGTTAGATTGTAATAGTTGACTAAAGTACCTTGTATCCCTTTCTCCACTTTCGTACCATGTCGCACGAGACCGAATTTTAATACCTTCATTAATGTAATCGTAACTGTCTGCAAGTTCTTTCCTTTTCTTTTCTATCTTTTAATTAATTCTTCATCTACTGAATTTACGCAACTACTTTCTAAACATTCCAATTCCTTTTCGAGAGATTCTTTTTTAATTTTTTTTTCCTTAGCCAGTTTTTTCGAAAAAGTTCTTGTGAAAGACATTATTTTCATTTTCAAATAATCCCATACAACTCTTTTATCTTTAACTTCTGTTTTTATTTTCTCCTTTAATGTAAGTATTTCTATTTTCATTTTTTTCACATATTCTATATTACCACAAAGGCTATTATTAAATTTCCAATAAGAACCATTCTTTTTACGCATTTCCTTATCAGTTTTATCATACAAGAACATAAATATAGCTGAATGGTCAGGAGCTATAGATGGTAAAATTTTGCACCTAATAACAACATTTACCAAATCATCTGATATTAGCCAATGATCTAATCTGCTTTGCATAAATGGATTATTTTTAGTGAAGGTAAATTGTCTTTTCAATGGATTTCTCTCCCTCCATATGTCTATCAAATGTAGTTCCTCCATAAAATTTTCTACTTCTTTACTAACCTTGACATGTAATTTTTGTTTCACTGTTCCATTATAATCTAAATCAGAATTCATAATAATATTAAAATCTCCCATTAAAACAGGTTTGTTACAACTATTAATTTTTTTTAACTCTATAATCATATCCTTTAAAAATTTTATTTGATGATTTTCTTTATCCCTCGTCGGTAAGTATACATTACAAAGGACCATTCTATGTCCTTGGATTTCACATTCAATGAGTATGTATCGCCCTTCATCATCTTGTTTTATATTTATAAGTTTAAAGTCTAGCGAAATTTTGATAAGAATGAGTACTCCTTTGCTGTGATTTGTTCCATGACTATAATAACATGACCCATCCCACCCAGAACTCCATCTATCCTCTACTTCTTTTGTACTATACGTCTCCTGTAAAAAAATTACATCCCCTTTTTCTTTGCACCATGAAAATATTCGTCCCCTTTTCGCGCATTCTCTCATTCCTCTAACATTTAAGGAAACAAAATTACAATTTAAACATCTATTCATAAAAAAATCTAAAAAGATCATTCCACCATTTTTTTGTATAAAAACTAAGATTTTCACTATGCTATTTATAGGGAGAGTGAGGATTGGATTTCCTAGTGTAACTGCAGTACATAATTGAATGATAAAATCTAATTTATTGCGCCATTGTTTAAAACAAAAATGAATGTCGATCAATTCGAGTATTGTTATCCCTTCCATGTAGAACATTATCTCTAAAAATCCTAAATAAGTTGCTCGTAATTCCTGCAGGAAAAAAAGAAGGGAAGGAATCCCATCTATACGACCCTCTCCAAAGCAGCACTCCCTCACAGCTCACCCTACTTTACAGGTTGCTGTAGTATTTCCAATAATAAAAATCTACCCTTTCTTGACTTTTTTCTTTGTCTTATTAAATATAAAGAAATAGCTGTAAATAAAATTAATAATGAAAAGAAAAAAAAAACTGGCATTCCATCAGCTTATACCACATTAATAAGTTTAATTTTAAACTTATATCTATTAAGCCAGAATATTTTTTTTCCTGTTAATAAGAACTTATATGATAGAAACAAGGGGACTAGGAACGCCTCGGGACCCTGCTCGGCCGCACCAACCCAGACACGCACCACTACCCCACCCGCATTGCTTCCGCCGGGGATACACAGGCTATATCCCCGACAAAAACAACACAAGCAAACAATGACACGTGCTCCATTGAAACATAGCCAAACACGGCCCCAAAGCACTCCCAACCCCCTGTCTCTATAGATAAAAAAAAATCAAACAGTCCTGAGATTCACCTTTCTCTAACTAAATACCCAATCCCTATATAACAATGTACAAAAGCTAGTCCTGATATTGGATTCCATATTAGCATATTAAAGGTATTATACTTAAGAAGAAAAAAAACACACTAGTTTCCATCATTAATGCCAGGAATAAAGGACAAAATACTTATGTGGCAATAAATTCCACTGCTGGTAATGTACCTAATCATTGGTTCAAATCAACAAACCATGCAGTTTTGGACATTGTATCGAGGATATCCTCCTTTTGACGAGGGGTGATCGATCATTTCAATATACCGGACCATTCCTATGGAATAGGCTCCCACTAGATTTTCGTGATCTATTCTCTCTCAGTAACTTCAAGACCGCACTAAAAACCTGGTCATTTAGACAAGCTTTTTCATAAACGTAACCTTTATCTCGTTTCTCTGTGTCAGTTTTCTATCTCCTTTTCACTGCGTGATGAGCACCTACTCATGATGGATACCGGCGCATTACAAGTGTTCATATTAATATTAATATTATTATTATTAGGTGGTCTGTCATCTGACAGATCACCTCTTAATTTTGTCAGAATTTTCTTTCTTTTTAAATTTTTATTCCAACGCAATAATTTTCGTCCGTGCGATTTCTCAAAATTGGCTGATTCAATTTTAATGAAATTTTCGTCAGTCACCAGGCCTATTGACGACATGAACATATTAACTTCTCAAGGTCATCGGGTAATCATGACGTCATGCAGGCGCCATTTTGTAAATATCTTGTCATGATCAAATATTCATAACGCATTGTCATTACTGGTTCATATTTGGCATAATGACAGTCCATAATGCAAAGAATTCCATTTAGTCAGACGCGCGCGTACGCGTTCGTCCGCGCGTTAGTGCGCACGCAAATCGAAAAAAAGCTCAGAATCAATTTATATTCATTTTGCACACGTTTCAGGCCATTTTAAGCATTTCAAAAATTTCCGCGCGTTATGCGTTCGCGCAAGGCCCAAAAATGACGTTAAAACGCTGTTTTTTCATTTGATCTCGAATCAGGAGACTTTCTTGACAATTTCCATCCATTTAGAATTGATTTCAACTTACCATAAGGTCGTACGCGCGCGTCAATAGGCAAAATAGTGTAAAAAAACATACCTATCTACCTAGCTCGTTAAAAAGGCTGGAGACCCCCCCCCCCAAAAAAAAAAAAAAAAAAAAAAAAAAATTACATTTTCTGAAAGCCTATGAGCTGAAGATTTGATTGCATGAAAAAAAATTCGGGGTCTAATGGTTGGAACGTCGCCATATTCTCATGTGAACGCATAATTTCATTTTTTTATTATGACGTCATATTTTTTATCTTTAATCAAAACTATCTCGCTTATTGTTGGTCGATTTTCGCCGGAATTTCTACATGATTTAGCTGAGACGATGTTCTACTAAAGAAACTGCCTTCATTTTTCATTTTGACAACGGCCTCAAGCTCTAATTTTACGATAAATGGAGGCATGTCAATTTTTCACATTTTATGGGACATGACCTTTTCCGAATTCTTGATTCTACATTCCCGTCTTTTTTGAGCAACAGCTCCTTTATTTCTGATCGATTTTGGCCCAGATTCGAATATGTGGTAGCTGAGATAATGCCCTATCGAGAAAATTCTTATTTTTTAATTTTTACCACGGCATCAGGGTCTAAATTCACGATCAATGGTGGCATGCCAATTTTTCACATGTTTTGTGTATTGCCAAAATCAACGAATGGTCATATCTCACAAACTGGATCATGAATCCTCTTCAAAATCGAAACAGACATCACATCTTAGACCAATATCATGCACACGCAAAACCAGAACCCTAGATCAATTCAAATAAGTGTCGACGTCGTTTTCTTGTCCATCTTTTCCTTTATATATCCATAATGAAGATTATTTCGAAAAAAATAACTCTATATTTTTGAAGGTTATCCCTGTCTATTTTATCTCCAAAAAAAAAAAAAAAATTGTTGAAATTGTTGCGGCTTTTCTCTCAGTAATCAAATGAAAAAAAGGAATTCCAGTAGTATTTCCCTTAAAGACCAATCATCCACCTATTTGTCAGCCATGATATTTTTTATGCTAAAAGGTCCATCTTAATTATATTGTACACACGTATTACGCTTAACAAGACATGTTTTCCCTTAAATTTTCAAAGTCATCAAGTCATTGTGACGTCATCTAGGCGCCTAAAGATTATGGCCGGTATTCTCGAAAGGTCACTAACTTAGTACCCTCACTAAGTTAGTACCCTCACTAATTAGTGAGCTCACTAACTTAGTGAGCTCACTAAGTTAGTGAGCTATTCACGAAGGCATACTATGGTGACCCTCACTAAAGTTAGTGAGCTCACTAAGTTAATCCTGGGATTAGGAGAGCGCACTGAGCATGCTCAGTTCATAGTATTGCAGATTAAGGGCATTGTGACGTCATTACGCATCACTGTCAGCGTGCGCTTGCTACCATCCAGCTTGAGGCCAGTGACGTCACAATTGAATAAAAAAATGAGGGCGGATTGTGAATCTTTGCACGAATGGATTTGATAGGGAATTTGTCTAGACTATTTAAAGAAGGGGCATTCTTATCTGCCTCTCCTTTTTTAAAAAGAATTCATAAGCATTAATGGCTAAGGAATAATTCAAAGTGTTTGTTCTTATATTAATGACTTATTTGACGAAATAATTCCCTCATTCAAACACCCAGTCTGACCGTTCATTCATGAGACCTCCACAATCAATCAAACTTTGGATTCTCTTCCTCTCTCTCTCACGGGGGGGGGGGGGGGGGGGGGGGTCCTCGGAATCGGCGACCCATAAGAGCAGCTGCTCATCCCCGTACCACCATACAAGTCATTGTTTGCAAGCCTCGTAGGCAGACCCTTTCTGTACACTTTTTGTATGAAAAATCGACAAAAATATCCATTTTAAGGGGGCTGGATGGGGTGGATGTGATGTGAGGCTAAAAAAAAATTATTGTCCGCAGCCGCAGATGACGCGGGGGCGATGGGAGGGGGTGCCCTTTGTAAGTTCCATAACTGAGGGAACGTATGAGAGTTTGTGATTTTTTTTCATGCACCAATAGGTAGGCCTAGCACCAGTAGGTAGTCGGACCATCACTTTTTGTGAATTTGACCCCCGCCCCCCGCTCTATTTTTTTTCCAAATTGTTTGTTTTGTTTTACCCGATATAACTGCCACCATAAGGAAGGAGAAGGGGAAAGTCACTGGTTATATCATTCTTATTTTATTTATTTTTTATTTATTTATTTTTTTTTTGGGGGGGGGGATCAATTGCTCACCCAACTCTAATTTGCTTGAAGAATTTGTTCTTATTTGAGATTTTTGTGAATTAGATCCCTCATTCCTTTTAAAGTCATGTATAAATTCAAATACATATCACATGATTAGCCAGAGGTCAAGTGAGGTGTTTGCCGCCCCCCCCCCCCCCCAAAAAAAAAAAAGAGAAAGGCTAAAAGAGGGGAAAAAAGAAATTTTAAAAATGTGAACAAGAAAAGAGGGAAAACTGTAAGAGAACGTATGGGGAGCGGAAGAAGACAGGAACAATTGACAAAGAAACGTCAGAGCTTTCAAGCTTCGCCTAGGGACCCATGTGATTCATATACTTTGTGTAGCCACTACTGTCCCCCATTCCCCCCCCCCCCCCATAAAAGCCTAGCTATGTCACTGATGCTCTGCGAACAACGGGAACAAATACATTCTTAGATCCACCTATATACATTATAGCAATGTATTTTTCTTCCTTTATTTTGGGAAAAAATTCACATTTCTTATCATGCTTGTAAAAAGGACTACAGCATTATACAAAATGCAATAAATGAACGTCAGGGAGAGAAAAGGCTCCACTTACTAATAAGCAAAATACCACATCTCTGGTTTTGTGCTATAGTACAAGGGTATAAAATCATTCTTTAAAAAATCATGACAATATTGTTGTGTACTGTGTTTCATTTCCCATCAACAAGTTCTATACAACTCAGAAACCTATCAAGAAATATGAAAACATTTAAATTGGAGAAAGAGTCAGGAAGAGTGTTAAACTGTGTGATGACAAATGACGATCAGAAATAAAGCTAAGCACGATAATATCATCCAAAATTTTCAAGTAATGCAAATCTAAGCAATTCAATGAGCACCAGCATAAAATTTCTATGAGAAATTTAACAAAAATGTGTAACAATTAAAGGAAACAAGTAAGAATCATTATACTACATGTATAATAAAGAAATATATGTATGATATACAGTAATACAAAAATAAAGAATTCCATCAGCACAAACATAATATTATATGCAACCGGGTACCTTTCATTTCAGATGATTTTTATTAATCTGTATTAATAAACCTCCCCTTCCTCCCTCCCCCCGGGGGGAAGAAAAAGAAAAAATGTTTCAAAATGTCATTATCAATCTGGGGCAGTGCCACAAAATGATCAACCTTTTTGTACGTCCGACCCCCATTTTTCTCCATTTTCATTTAACTTTGTGAACTACTCAAGCCATGATAATTTGAGACAGTTACATTTTTCCCACATCATGAAGTACAAAGCTAAGACGAATCATTTCAGCAAAGTTGTACAGATAGGGTGCCGGACATCTTTATGGAATTGCCCTCTGTAAGGGGAAATTAAATACACAAAGACTGCGTGCATTTTTTCTTTGAAATCTAAATACTCCATGAAAATCATGCAGACATCTTACAACACTGTAGTGCAACACTGATGGGGAAGTCTCAACTACCCTCAGGCCAGGTGTGTGTAGAAGGCATGGCGAGATATCTGTATTTTCTAATACAAATTTGACATATTATTCATTCTCACGTCTGCCTTGTGAAATGGTTCAAGCATTAATGAAAGAGATGATTTGAATAAAAACGAGATATTTGAATTCGTCACATGACGAATTAGGTGGTCTGTCGGTATATTTTAGGTTTCGACATGGATGGTGATAGAGTCCTTGGTAAGACTACTGATAAAATTTTTACGTCTCGATAGGAGACTAACGTCATAGAAATTGGATGATTGGATATGGCAGCATAATGGAAAGGTGATCCAAAGCTTTTATCCACCTTAACGAATCAGATTATCTATAGGGTTGTACATAAACTACTGTGGACTGCATTGCAATTGTCATAATGGGCCAAAAATCAGGCAGTTTATTTCATTGACTGTGACAATATAATATAAAGAAGAAAATAATAAAAAATGTAAAAACAAAGCAAAAAATGCCCCCCTCCCCCCCCCCCCCTCCAGGACTCGAACCAGGGATCTTAAGCATGTGAGGCATGTGCTTTAAAGGTATACCTGAAAACAGCTCATAGAGATAACACGTAGATGGAAAACAAAATTCTAATATCATATTTTCCATTTAAACTTTAAACATGTTTCTGAAATCTGGTTAAAGAACGTATGAACGTGTAATATAGCGACTTTTCTCAGCTATAATATACTTGAAGTTGGGTGAAAATCAAGCAGAAATAAGGGAGTTGTTGGTCAAAGAAAACGAGAGTGTACAATTCAAGAATTACTTGAACGTCATGTCCCGTAGAGAATACACGTAAAATGAGAAAAATTGACATTCTACCATTTATCGTGAATTTAGTCCATGATGTCGTCATCAAAATGAGCAACAAGGAATAATAGGTTTGGGCAGAATCGTCTAAGCTAGAACATATCGAAATCCCAGCGTAAATTGATGAATAATAAGTGAGATATTCATGGCTAAAGGGAAAAAAAAATAACGTCAAAAATTAAAAATCAAAATTTTGAGTTCACATAAGAATAGGATGACGTCATAGCATTGTAAAGGTAAATTTTTTTCATGGATTCACATCTACAACTTATAAGCTTTCAGAATATGGAAGAAAATTTGGGGGCCTCCGTGCATTCTAAGGAGCTATGGTGGATTTTATAGGGACATTTTTTCGCGTGTTTTTACATTATTTGCCCCATAGACGCGCGCACGGATTTGAAACTTTTACGCGCGCGTGCGGCCTTATGGTCAGTTGAAATCGACTTCCAATTAATGGAATTTGTCAAGAAAAGTATTAGGAGTTCAAAACAAGTGAAAAAACGGCGTTTTTACGTCCTTTACTACTTGCGCACACGCAAAACGCGCGCGCGGGCACTTACGCGCGGAAATTTTTGAAATGCTTAGAATGGCCTGAAACGTGTGCAAAACGGTTTTGAGACGATTCTGAGCATTTTTGAATTTTGCGCGCGCACTGACGCGCGGAAGTACGTGTACGCACACGACTTTTAATGAAAGAGTTGTTCAGATTGATACGAACTTTCATCATGCCAAATATGAATCAGAACTGACATTCTGTTATGAAGATATAACCTTTAGGCGATTTTTACAAAATGGCGCCTACATGACGTCACAATTACTTGATGACTTTGAAAAATTAAGGGAAAACAGGTCTTGTTAAACGTGATGCGTGTGTGCAATATCATTAAGATTTGCCTTTTAGTATTAAAAATATCACGGCTGACAGGTGGATGATTGATCATTAAGGGAAATACTACTGAAATTCCTGTATTTCATTTGATTACTGAGAGAAAACCTGGAACAATTTCAAAACATTTTTTATTGGAGATAAAATGGACAGGTGAGGGATAACCTTCAAAAATATAGAGTTATTTTTGTCGAAATAATCTTCATTATGGATATATAAAGGAATAGATGGACAAGAAAACGACGTCGACACTTAAAAAAAAAAAAACGTCAAAAATTAAAAATCAAAATTTTGAGTTCACATAAGAATAGGATGACGTCAGAGCATCGAAAAGCTTAATTTTTGTCATGGATTCACATCTACAACTCATAAGCTTTCAGAATATGTAATAAAAATTAGGGTTATCCATGCATTCTGAGGAGCTATAGCGGATTTTAAAGGGACATGTTTTTGCGTGTTTTTACATTATTTGCCCCATAGACGTGCGCACGGATTTTGAACTTTGGCGCGCGCGTGCGACCTTATGGTTAGTTGAAATTGGTTTTAATTTGATGGAGATTGTTAAGGAAAGTATCAGAAATGCGAATCAAGTGAAAAGACGGCGTTTTAACGTTATTTAGAACCTGCGCGCGCGGACGCGGACGCGTGCAAATTTTTGAAATGCTTAAAATGGCCTGAAACGTGTGCAAAATGAATATGAGTCGATTCTGAGCATTTTTAATTTTTGCGCGCGTGCTTACGCACTGACGTACGCGTACGCGCGCGTCTCAATAGATGAAATTGTTTGGACTGATATGAATATTCATCATGCTAAATATGAGTTAGAAATGACTTTCCGTTATGAAGATATGACCATGAGATGATATTTACAAAATGGCGCCTAGATGACGTCACGATGACCTGAGGAACTTGAAAATGGTTGGAAAACCGAGGTCTCATTAAGACGGAGGTTTGATGAAAATTTGACGAAAATTGACTGTGCCAGTTCTGAGATTTTGACTGCACAAAAAAGTGGGGGGGGGGGGGGGAAATAAAAAGATTAACGAGATATTTGAATTCGTCACATGACAAATTAGGTGGTCTGTCGGCATCTTTTAGATTTCGACATGGATAATAATAATAATAATAATAGTAGATATTTCTATAGCGCCTTTTCCACAAGATACAAAGCGCTTTGAGATGTCATCCCTGGTCA
>JAPZVO010000624.1:0-29995 GCA_029962745.1 Echinometra lucunter
TGCACTGCCAATTTAGTGATCAGCAGATTAATTTCATGTAAGAGTGTCGAAATATTTAAATATTTTGCCATGATATTGTTAATATGACCTAAAATACAAATGGTATAATTAATTAAACTTAATTATAAGATACCTGGTGCAGTGAAATATCAGATGAATGCGTTGCCAATAGGGATCAGCCGAAAAATTTCATGTAAGAGCGTCGACATAATATTTAAAAAACATATTTTGCCACGATGTTGTTTATATGACATAAAAATACAAATGGTATTAAACTCAATTATAAGATACCTGGTGAAATCTGAAATATCAATCGAGACTATATGGAACATTCTTGTGTATCGAGTTGTTTGAAATATTATCTTATAACTTAAACTTGCTCTTGAATAAAAACAATATTAGCACTCTACGTAACTATACTTTCGACAAAAACAATATGTTGGTCATTGTAAAAATGGGTGAGAAATGGCAAAACTTGCAAGTATGGTACTGGTGCAGAGAAAGAAATTATTAGCTGGCAATGTATAGCTTCATTCCAAATTCTACCAATTCACTTGCTCTATCATACTTTTACTATCATGGTCTAAAGCAAATTGTAAAGTAAATTGTTGCATTTCTCTATATTCATTGTTCCAATAAGCGAATGCTAGTAGATTCTCAGAGCTCCATTCATACCAAACTTTTGACCAACATATCACGCATTAATTAGAAAATACTATGAATGTATGCCTTTATAGCAAGTTGAGGCAATCAAGTAATGAGATCCTCAATCTGAAAGTCATGAACATCTCCACAAGTATTTGTTCACACTGTTTTGAGTACTTGGTATCTGACTCCTCTACAGAGTTATAACTACAGGAAAACAGCTTCCTGAAGCTAACGTGACTGACTGTACAACTACCTTTGCATCGAGTCTACTTCTCTTTTTTTCTTAACGACTGAAGACCTTGTCTCATCAACATCCTGAAGATTCTCAGAGCTTCATCCATACCAAAATTTTGGCCAATATATCACGCATTAATCTAAAATACTCTGAATTTATGCCTTTATAGCAAGTTGAGGCAATCGAGTAATGAGATCCTCCATCTGGAAGTCATGAAAATCTCCAGGTATTTACAAGTATTTGTTCAAACTGTTTTGAGTACTTGGTAACTGAATCCTCTGCCGAGTTATAACTACAGGAAAACACGAGCTTCCTGAAGCTAATGTAACTGTGCAACGAAACACTTATACGTCAGGTCCACTTTTCTTTTTTTTTTCCCTTAACAACAGTGAAGACCTTGTCTCATCAACATCCTGAATATAAATATCGCCTATGTATTTCCTTCAAAATGTTTTTTTCCATATACGTTTGAATTCGCATTGACTGTATTTCATTTTGAAATTATGAGGAATGAATAAATGAAATCACTATCCTCTTTTTCTGGCAAACATAATCTGTTGAGAGCAAGAGGGCATTAACATAATAGAGTAAAAGCCCTTCTGACCCCAGCATACGACCTATTCTTGCAACACAACTTTGCAATGTGTTAGGATTAAGTATTTCTGGGCTCTGTTTGGTCCATGCAGTATTGAGATGATAAATGATGACTTTCAAGAGTAGATAATTAAGTACCACGTGTTGCTTTTTTTTAGTTTCGACGTCTTCTGCTCAAGCCAAAATGGATGAATAGACGACGACGTTGTCCGGGCTTTGGGGGACTTGTCTCTCCTACCGCTTTCACACCAAGGTACGGTCGCTGGGTACGGTCGCAGAGACCGTACCCAGCGACCGATCGGACGTGATTTCACACGGCCGTCAAAATTTGGTCAGGCTGTATAGCTGACCTAGCTGGAAGCGGAAGTAAAGATAGTGCGTGGGCATGTATGGGGGGGGGGGGGGGGGGTCATTGCATTTCGATCGGTCGCTGAGTACGATGTGCTTTCACATCAAGCTTGCATCGGTCGCGATCGGTCGCTGAAGTACCTCTTAGGTCGGACTCAGCGACCGATCGTTTTTGAGCAAAACGATCGGTCGCTGAGTACGATGAAATGCTTTCAAACCCCGGTTTCTTGGGTCGCTGGTGTGGAAGCAGTATCCGCCTGGCCTGCTGTTCTTGACAGATCCATATCAGCGATGTGTTTGTCCGGCAACTCCTGAAACAACAGAGAGAAACAAGCATGATCACTACGGAAAGAATAGAAATAGTAATAACAAAGAATAAAATAAAATTGATAAAATAGTGGGTTTGTAAAAAAAAAATAAAAAAAAATAAGCATCACAACAGGATAATACCACGCAGTAACTGCAGTATTATAAACAACAACAACAGTAATAATGATAATAATAACAATAGTAATGGAATACTAATGGTTGTAATAAGATATAAAACAGAAGAAAATGAAAAAAGAAGATATATTTTTCTTAGATACAGAGACTGGTATATGTACGTGCAAGTGCTGTAAATTCCTCCAGACTTGAAGATTTTTATATCTCGTCTAACAAGGCAATAGCAATGATGTGTCTAGCCACGTTGGTGTGCAATCATTCTTGGAGGTAACATTTTAAACATATGACCTCATTTGACCTTTGACCTACTTACGTGACCTTTAACCCCAAATAACATTGAAGTCCCTGTAAGCCATCTGCCATCCAAGTTAGGTTACCAATGGGCTTATGGTTCGAAAGTTACCAACCTGTAGAAACCTGTAGGTAAATTTTAAGATTTGACCTCTTTTGACCTTTGACCTACAGACATGACCTTTGACCCCAAACAACAATGAGGTTCCTATAGAACATCTACCATTCAAGTTTGTTTTATGAATGGGCAAATGGTCGCAAAGTTATTCAAGTTTTTAAAGCGTCACGGACGGACGGACGGACGCCGCTAAGGATCTCTTAGTTTCGCTCTACCTCAGTGGCTCTACAGAAATGGCACAAAGAATATTGCAATTCACAATTTAAAGAAAGCACTTTTTAATAGGCCCGAAATTTTAACTCTGGATCCCTGCAATTTTGATATGTAAACAGTGGGCCCTTGCACACTGACAGCAGATATTTTCACTCTAGACCCACTGTGGAGTCATAAATAACTGTCCATAAGCTCAGTGATAAAGTTCTGAAACGATTTCAAGATGGCTGACAATGTTGGTGATTGGAAAGAAGTGTTTTTTGCATGTTTACCTGGCCAGATCCGCTTGTATCAGGCATGTCTCCTCCTCTATCCTCCATAACAAACCAGAAGAGAGGGAAAGAGAGGCGGGGGGGGGGGGGGGGAATTGAAGGAGAGAGGGAGAGAGAGTGAGAGATGGAGGGAAGTTTGAGAGATGGAAGAGAGAGAGGAGCGTAAGAGGAAAAAAGAGGGGGAGAAATGGAACTGAAAGGGAGTGGAAGGAGAGATGGAAAGGAAGATGGAGAGAAACAGAAATACAGGGAGGGTGGGAGGTGGAGAGGGAGAAGGAAAAAGCAGGGAGGGTGAGAGAGGGAGAGAAAGAAATAAATAGTAAAAACAAAAACGGGTTCAGATCACATCATGCTTTGATCTTGTACAATAGATTTATAATTTATAGGACCCATATGAATATCTGCTCATTGTGTACAAATTGCAACAACTACCATCACTTGTACTTACTACAACTTAAAATGACTTAAGCTTCTCACTGCCTATAAAATTTCATTCAGATTTTCACACATGTTTATCTAAATTCTGGTCTCCTTCACAGGAACTTACTACCAGCATATCCCTTTAAATCTTTACTTTCTTTGGTTGATTGATGGAACATACAGTGGGCTGCCAAAGTCGAATTTTGGCACATAGACAACATTATGTGAAGCATAGTATTCCGAGGAATGTGGCCACTTAGGGATTTAATCCGTAGCTCCCCATAGCAGTATGTCCCTTTTAGTAAAGTATTTTTTTCTGTTTTCCTCCTCACATCTGCAGCAATTATTTCAATTTTTCACTCCTAAATAATTTGAAAAAAGTACATTATATACACCAATGGGCATAATTTTACAGAAAAATGCCAATTTGCTTATGTAAATAGTGATTTATGTTTTACACTGAATAGCGAATTTAGAAAGTTTAATGGTTAGCTGCACTAAAATTGCTGTTGTTCGTAAATAGTAAATGCGAACCAAAAAAATTGCAGCTCTTTCTGCTCTTGCATAATATGTTATTCCTAGCATCCTGGATAAAACGGTTACAGCTCGTTATTCCGAGGGTTCGTTATTCCGGAGGTTTGTTATTTCGAAGTTTCGTTATTCCGAAACACGCAAATTGCGTATACCTAGATGTTCGTTAGTCCGAAAATAAAGAAGGGTTCGTTAATCCGAACATTTGTGGAGTTATTCCGAAGGTTCTTTATTCCGAAGGTTCGTTATTCCGAAAATGAAATATTTTTCGTTATTCCGAATGTTCGTTAATCCGAAAATAAAATAATGTTCGTTATTCCGAAGGATTCTTTCAAAGGGGGTGATCATAGGCTTATGGGACTAGTTCATTTACAATCCTGAATACATGCAAGAATCAATGTTATGTTTACCGCTCGTCGCCAGCTCTGCTGATGTCGCGGGGGGGGGGGGGGAGGTTTCATGCATTTTTTTTTTCATTGTTCTGTCCATGTTCGAAGATCCATTCTCGATTAGATGTTTACAACTTGTAAACCTTTAAAATGTCGGTCTGCGCGGGGGAAGGGGAGTTTGGACCAGAATAGAAGGAGTGTTTAACACCCCAAACAGGGGCGTCGATCCCTTTTTTGGATATGGGGGGGGGGGCAAAACAGCCATTCGTAGCTAACTGGCAACTTTTTTGAATGGGCGGGGGAAATACATACTAATTTCGCATTAAATGTCTTATAAGTGGGCAAGACAAGAGCAGTGGCGTAGACAGGTCCTCAGACACGGTGGATGCCAGGGGGCAGGAGCGTACATACGCCCCTTTCCCCATAGGCCCCTGCGTCCGCCCCTACCCTCCCCCCATAGCACTGGGGCTGTTTTCAACTTGGATCGCATCAGTTATGATTGTGACTTCGTTCCAGCATGTGTACCAACAGGACCTAAGCTAATGATGATGATGATGATGATGATGATGATGATTATGATGATGATGATAGTAACAAAAGTTAACAGTAATTATTATTACTATTATATTAGTAGTGAAAATATTATTATCATCATCATTGTAATTTTTCACTTCATTTCATTTATTTCCACAATACAGCAAATAAGTTTTGAAATATCTTTCACATTTCATAATCATTTTTAAATCAACAGTGTAAAGTTATAGAAAATATTGATATTAAGTCAGTTCATAGAGTATATCAAATTAATAAATGGCAAGTATGAAATAAACAGTGCTCGCTGTATATGAGGAGGAAACCTTTAAATTATTAATTAGGATCTGGAGGAGCATTGTTAAGCGTAACTTTCACTATTTATTAATGTCACTTTTCTCTTCTGCATGTATATATACCCCCCCCCCCCCCCCCCCCCCCCCTCTGACTAGGCTAACGTCAAAGGCTCACAAAGTCAGTATCATGTATGGAATAGCTATAATTATCTATTGATATTATCGCTTTGCCTAGTACCTCGCCATTGTAACGAAATGAGCTCAAACTTTTTTTTTTCTGGTGGGGTGGGGGGGGGGGGAGATTTTCATGTATCCAAACAATGATTTCAGGGGTTCTATGTACAAACCTAACCTCATCGCCTCAGCACACACATTTTAAAAAACAAAACAAAACATGCACAAGTTGGTATCAATATGCATAGCATATCACTTTATTTGAAATACGATAAAACACCAATGTAGATAAAATGCCTTGCTCAAGAGTATAAGTGCCGTGCCAGGGAACGAACCCCGGACCTTTGCCGTCTGCAGTCAAGCGACACGGCACCTCTACATACACACCCTCACACCCTGGCACATACAACACACACATGCTGTTCCGGGGAAACGAACTGAAATGCAATACCTCTTCAAATCCTACGTGATAATGATAATGAAATAAAAAACAATAATTACAATAGGTGTTATCTTTTTTATCATGACTGATAGTATTATTACCATAACTACCATCATTATGATTCTTATTCCTATTTATATTTTTGTTTTATCATCGTTATTATTACTACTATCATCAATGTTATCGTTATTATCATTATTATTAGCAGCAGAAGCTGTTGAAATAAATAATGAACCCTTTCGAAAAAACACAGAATAAATTACCCCCCCCCCCCCAAAAAAAAAAAAAAAAAAAAAAATCCCTCTTTTCTGGAGGTAAGTAAGCTACGGATGACCCACACACAGTCCCCAACACCAAATCCATTCGCTCAGGCGGCAATTGCTCAGATAAAATCAAAATTCTTGATCCACGCCACTTCTTGATGCAACATGATCATGCTCTACCGAAAAATATACACATGTATCACCCTCCGCTGACACTTTACCATTTTTTAAATTGCGTAATATCCTATTATTCTTTCATTAAAACACCGTATTTGTTATTATAAGAAGTTAATTTCATTTTCGGAATAACGAACCTTATTTCATTTTCGGACTAACGAACCGTCGGAATAACGAACCTTTTTTCATTTTCGGACTAACGAACCTTCGTAATAACGAACCTTATTTCATTGTCGGAATAACGAACCTTCAGAATAACGAACCTTCGGAAAAACGAACCTTCGGAGTATTCGAACCTTTGGAATAACGAACCTTCGGAATAACGAACATCACCCGATAAAACGATAGTGCACGTAGCGTCACTAAAGGAAGACACTCTACTGCTATGGGGGTTTGAAACAAATTTTGAGCACACTCTCGTTTTCATGACGACTTACTCTTCTGAGCGATTAACTCGTGGAGCTGGTACAGTTCTTGTCCTGGAATAATTTTAAGAAAAAAATAATAATAAAAAGAAGAAAAAATGAAAACAGAATGAAAACTAATGATACTTTTGTCATTTTAAAACCCTATTTTCCTGTCCAGGCAGTATGAGGAAGCATCCTCAGAAACACGTTGGCACTTAAACTTCCTGATTATTTTGTTTTTACCGTGAACTGTGGTTGCATAATGAGTTGCCAAACAAAATATAAAATAATGATGCTGACGATGATGATAATAATGATGATGATGGTGATGATAATAATGATAACAACACCATTCAACAGAACTATTCTGAGGTGCAGAGGGATAATCGGAACGTATTACATTATGAAAGAGTAGAGAGAGAGAGATATATCCCCCCATATTTTGGTCAGGGGGATGGCCTGTACAATCATCCCCCAATAATTCACCATGAAAAACATGAACAATTTCATAGCCTCCTGTAATCCCCCCCAAAACAAAAGTAAAGACGAAGACAAAGAGAATGAAGAGTAAAGCAACAATTTAAAAAAAAAGAAAGAAAGGGAAAAGAAAAAGGCTTTCAGCGCTCGCTCGCATGCTCAGTATCTCAGCTAATGAGGTTATAATACATGTACTATCTTTATGAAAGCAAATCAGTTTGCATCTTGTCTTTCTATCTAATAATATGCTATAATTATTCTACTCGCATTTAATATTTTGTTATCTTAACCAATGCCAGTGAATATTTTTATTATGACATGAAACTGGTTTGCATCTTGTCTTTCTTTCCACTGTTATACTATTAGTAATACAACTGCAAGGAGTCGAATAGGAAGAAGACCCATAACAGAAAAAAATTTCATGAGATAATGGCCTGTGACCAGTAGCCTATTCCTACCTTACCAAAATGAGAAAGCATGCTGATAAAATGATAAAATTAAAATCATAAAATTGTACGCTAGAACCTGTTCTAAGTATTTTTAAAAAATACCCCTTTCTCGCTCGCTTGCTCCGCTCGCTCATAGAAACAAGATCGGGAGGCAAGCGCTCTTATTCCCCCTCAGCAACATGTCCGAATTTTGTAATATTTTCACAGCGAGATGTAAAGCTTTTCTCGAAATAGCAAATCATCACATTCAGCTAATTCATTGTGGTGGAAATTCTACGTTTTACTAGAAAGAAATTTGTCGGTTAGGTTTTGTCGGTAGCTCGCTTCACTCGCTCATAGAAACAAAATGGTTTTAGATGACAAGCGACGCGCCAAAAAGCATCATATTTGGCAGTTAGGTGATCAAAAACTATTTAGATATCTTTGAGGCTATCAAAGAATGTAATTGTTTTCCTCACTCGCTGCGCACACGCGAATATGAATTGTAAATATTTTATAGACGTATAGTGTATTTTGATAACAAAATAACACTCTATCACTAAAAGAATGGGTTTTCCTCTATCTCGCCTCCCTCGCTTGTAATATTTGAAATAAGGTGGTTTAGGACTGTAAACAATTAGACCAGCGAGGTGCTAAATGAGTCAAACATCTTATATTGCTTGAGTGTACTTTGAAGACAAATAACATTTCTTTAATAGCTAGAAGGTGGAATTTTCGGCTCGCTCGCTTCTCACTCGCAAAATAAAAAAGGGATGGTTCATACTCTAAGTAAAGTTTCAAGTCCCCTAAAGTTTTCATTCAAGTAATGAGGATGAACCTCTGCGATATATATATATATACCGTGTGTCAAAAAAAAAAAACAACTTTACACTTTTGAAATGGCTGCCAAATAAAAAATGTATGATTCTGGCGGGAAAGGTTTACATGTATGGATAGCTCATGGACCCAACTTTCACATGGGACCAAAAAGGAAGAAAATAATTCATGCTTGGGTGAGCACTGCCCACTTTTGTAAAGTGTATGAAAATTAGGTTGCGCAGGAATTACACCTTCCAGTTGGTGGGAGGTGAGTCCTTTGGAGCTTACAAAATTGAGGGTGATGTGATAAATTCATGATCAATTGCAATCAGTCTGGGTCTGAGTGAATTTCATGGTTTATTAAATCAAAATTTTATGCATGAGTAAACAGGAATTGCACTGATTATTGTAGCATTGTACCTTTCCCTGGTAGACTCAGTGGTGAGTTCATGGAGTCAGGATGTGGTGATGGTACATGTTGCAAGGGAGATGAGATAGAGGGTAGGATGGGATGGATGGGAGGGTGTATGGGATAAGGGTCAAGAGGACATTATACCCCCCCCCCCCGCCTTTCTCTCTCTCTCTCTCTCTCTCTCTTGTTTTCTGGATGTGGTGGTGCATATATTGACAAGTCATATTCATTGGTCTCCTCTCCATAATATCAAGACCACCTTCCCTTATCCCGAATTCTATCATGTCCCATATTTGGTCTTATTGCTCTCACCCATTGACCTGAAGAATAAATAGCCAACATTCTGTGACATTCCTTTTTTTCTCTCTTACAAGATGGATGAAACAGTTGTAAAATTGAAAAGAAAATCAACTGAAATGAAAGACTGACATGTTCATTTTACAAATTTTACCATATTTCTTGTGAGAAACTACTAAATTGACTGGTGGGTTGGTTGATTGATTGACCGAGTTACCAGGAAAAGGGAGAGAGAGAGAGAGGGGGGGGGGGGGAGAGGGGCATACAATGTCCTCTTGACCCTCATCCCATCCACCCAACAATGTCCTACCTTACGGTACATCTCACCTCCCCTGCACCATGTGCCATCACCCAATCCTAACTCCCATGAACAAACCAGTGAAAGTAGTACAATGCTACAATAATCAACGCAATTCCTGTTCATTCATGCATAAAATTTTGATCTAATAAACCATAAAATTCAATCAGCAAACCCAAACTGATTGCAATTGATCACGAATTCATCATATCCCCCTCAATTTTGTAAGCTCTAAACGACTCACCTCTCACAATTGGAAGGCGCAATTCCTGCGCAACCTAATTTTCATACCCTTTACAAATGTTAACAGTGCTCACGCAAGCATAAATTACTTTCGGCCTTTTTGGTCTCATGTGAAAGTTGAGTCCATAAGCTATCCATACATATAAACCTTCTCCGCCAGAATCATATCTTTTTCATTTGGCAGCCATTTCAAAAGTGTAAAGTTTTTTTTGGGACGCACGGTATATACATACATATATATATATATATATATATATATTGCGGTTAATTGGAGGAATAATAGATTAGACTAATAATGCAGAAATACGGGTAGCAAAAACAGGTCCTACCCCCCCCCCCCCCCCCCCCCCCCCCCCCCCCCCCCCCGCTTATTCAGTCTATCCTCCACGTTTGAACCTCCACACCCTTTCCTAGCTCGGTCGCTTTGCTCTGCGGCCTAGGATATTTGGCATCAGTCATCCCCCAACAGCGAACACAAATCGACACCCATGGCTGGGAGGCTCTGATTATTGTTTTAGAGTTACTGTTCCATTCCTTCTGGATAAGTTTTGAAGAAATGACGAAGTGTTTCGAAGCAAATTTTCGTCTTTCTTTGATACTAGAGAACGACTTTCGCATTCGTTTCTGTGCTGAAGAGACAAAATGCATTTCATCGTGCATTTTTAGACTGTTCAGATATTTCTCAGTGACTTTTAAAGCTTGAAGCGAGTGAACGAAAGAAATGTCATTATCTTTGCACTAGACTTAACTGGACATAACGCATGGAAATGGCAATAATTGTGATAATTTCTGAGAGCAGGGTTGTCAACACTGTCTAGAAATTTACTGATAAGAAGAAAAAGGTCCTCAGCTTAAAGGGGGGGGGGGATACCCTATTGGCTCTTTCAGATATATTTTCCCCCTAAATTTGGGTGGACATCCTATACTGTGTCCCCAACCCTTTTTTTTTGGGGGGGGGAGACGTGTCCCCCTGTCCCCCGATTGATTGCGATGTAATGAGCATTAAAAAAGGAAAATGATTCAAATCTTGTAAGTATTTTAAGTCTGAAGGATGTGAAATACGATGTTAAAGAATGCTGCAACAGCAAATTATGACCAACAGTAGAATATCAAAGGAGTATGTGTATGAGAGTGCAAACAATTACACTTCAAGCCTGTATAAGATTGAGCGAGTCAGTAAAGCGTACTAATCACCTGAAAACTGATTTGTAGCTGAGCCAGTTCATTCATACAATCTGAGCAAGATCAGATAAAGGTTATTTGGGGCAAAAATCTAAAACTCTCTGACACGAATATTTGATATGTACTAATAATTTTGCAACCATGGTACATTTTATGATGCCAAGGTGGAAGTATAAATTTTAATAGGAGAAATTAAAGTTATTCATGAGGCACATCAGAATGTCACTTTGGGAGTGAATAGTCTAAGTGCACACACAAAAAAGGATCTCTTCATGTTTAAAATATCCATGGACATTTGAGGTCATTCGCCTAGACACTGGCCGTTCGATTCCGTTAATACCGTAATTCATATACGCGCATGCATGTACGTGGACAGTCTACCTCAGCCTTGATACCGTACATTTGACCTGGAGAAGAAAGACACAAAAAGTGAAAAGTGAGATTTGGAAATAAGCAGCCTAAAGTAAAGTTATTAGTTACTGGTTATTGGCTGTTGGTTTTTCTTTCCCCTTTTTTGCTTGACTATTAAGAAAGCCTGTACACTTGTAAGTAAGCAACCAGACAGAGGACCCATGGCTTTAAGTCCTCTCCGAGGGACTTAGTAATGAGGATTAATGCATTTGTAGCAAAGGGCACTAGTGCATCAACTTGGTTTCGAACCCGGGTAACCGGATTACGAGGCCAGTGCTCTACCAACTGAGGTTTCGCATCTCCTACAGCCTGTATATAAAGACTACCAAAGGAGACAAGAAAATTGGCCTTTATTATGTAAGTAGTGATCTTTACGTTCAGGTTCCTTTAATAAAGTTCTCAATGATAAACATTGTTCAAGGGAAATGAAAATTATGTTCTTTTTAGACATGGTCTTTTGCTACAGGTGGTGGATAAAGTATGTTTGATTGTCTATGAGCTAAAATGAAGTCATTATGCCTCATATTCAGGGAATCATGCTTAGCAAGCATCCTATCTTTAATGAATCACCTGTAAGATTTAATTCATGAACATGAGTTGCCTGCATTTGTATATTCATGATTTCCTTTAAAGACGATAATAGACTGAAATGGAAAAAAAAAAAAAGGAATGAACTTGCGTTCAAAACAAGATAAAGCTGAATAAAAACAAACAAACAAACGAAACAAAAAACATGAAACGAACCCCAAACAAAAGGCAAAACATGTGTACGATACAGCATATGCTAACTGTTATCATGGAGTGAAACCAATACAAAAGCAGAAGTATACCGGCATGAAGAAGGTAGAAGAACATGTAGTGGTTAGAGGCATGCATGTAATTATTATCATTATCATCAATTTTGATGTATATTTTGTATCATAATTATATCATATTCAGTAGCGACATTTCACATCAAAATTATCATCACTACTACCATCGGATAATATACTCTCTTTAAAAAAAAAAAAAAAAAAGAGTGAACGCATTAACTCTGTTAGGGGTGAATCTCAGAAGAGAGTGCATTTATAGTGAATTAAGAGTGAATTAAGAGTAGAAATTGTGATATTCACTCTTTATTCACTCTTTTAGTGGTGACCTCAGGGATCACTCACAATCCTTGAGAGATCACTGAGGTCACCCCTCGAAGAGTGAATATCACATTTTTTACTCTTAATTCACTCTTAATTCACTCTAAATGCACTCTCTTCTGAAATTCACCCCTAACAGAGTGAACGCGTTCACTCTTTTTCTTTAAGAGAGTATATTGTGCATTTTACACCGTTTTTGGTTTACTTATGTTAGACGTGACTAACGTACAGGGTTGGCGGATTTAAATCACGTTGATTTAAATCATGATTTAAATCGCGATTTAAATCACCATGATTTTTAAAAAAAAATCATTGATTTAAATCACTTCCATTGAAACATGTACAAATCATTGACAAATTGTTTATTCAAGGCAGTTTTAATTCTTCAAATCAACTGAAAAACTTTGAATTAACTTTATATCAACAAAAAATCAACAAATCCTTCCTATCTACTTAAAACAAATTAAAATCAAGTCAATAAAATCAGCTGATTTCTTAAAAATTAGAGATTTGTATCGTCAACAGTTACTCCATTTTTTTTTGTAAATGTCAAGTTTTTCTTCTGAAATTTTACATTCTTTGTCAGCTATTAATAGTGAAACAAGTTTCTTATTTATTTCTTATCATTTATCACACAATCCAAGACTTTTCAGAGAGCAGCAGTGTAAAAAATATAATATGTAAAAGTCAATGACAAAAGGTTTGTTGGCAGTTTTCCGGTTTTGATCCTTCACAGTTATACTTCTGTCATGTGAAATTTTAAAAAATCATCTAATGAACAGATTCCACATGCTTATTTCTTCTTGTTACATTTATCACACAATTAACATAATGTAGTACAGTCACAATTTGACTGTTGAAAAAAGCTTTCTCATATACCTTTTAAGTCACTAGCTCATTTTATGTTCAGTGCTATGGAAGTTTTGTATTTGCATGTAGCAATGGAAAGAGGATCTATACAAACAATTTGCAAAACTCAAAATAAACTTTTAAAACTACATTTAAATCTTAAGATGTAGGTACTTACATGTAAGTTACAATCAATTACAGTTATAAGTTGTGTCTGATTTAAAATACAATACTTCTTTTTGTAATACATATGTTGTAATATCAGCTGTTTTGCTGGTTTTATTCTTTAAGTCAAACTTACATGTATAGGGTCAAACGTTTTTTTTTTTCCTACTTCATGTATCAAACAGATTTTTAGAGAACATGTGAATAAGAATCGTAGATTAATGTAAAAATCACACATAATGTAGTGTAGTCACCCTTTGACTAAGCTGTCTCTTATATAGGTATCCAACACTTACAGTTTTGCCTCTCTATCTGTAGCAATAGATGAGCTTTAATACCAATTTGTAAAACTGTCGCAAATCTGTTGAGTGCACATTTAGATACGGTTTTTACTGAGGAGTGTCTGGAGATTTTCCTCTGGGATTTTTTTAAAATACTGAGTGGAAATTCACAGAGAGGAATATTCTCTACTCACTGGGAATTCCCTATGGAAGTTTCCTTCATAGCCCTACATGTATGTAAATGTATGATAGAATTAAGTTCATATAGACTATTCCTCAAAATGATTTTTATTTGCCCATTTTGACTAGATTTAATTACAAATCATTATGGTTAAGAAAATATTAGGAGTGAAATGTATGATGACATTAAAATTGATGTCATTGTAGGGTGAGGTCTTTTGGTAATTAAACTTTTTTTTCGAATGAATTTTAAAAAAATCAAAAAAATAAAAAAAATCCGATTTAAATAAAAAAAATCTGATTTAAATAAAAAAAATCCGATTTTTTTTATTTTTAAAAAAAAATCAAAAAAATCGCCAACCCTGCTAACGTACCTTAAACAACATGAACATTATCATGTATCGGAGTACAGAGCTAACTGCATTTAATATATTAATACCCTAACAAACCCCCTGCAGGTTGCTTCGGGATTATGTGATGCTTTCCAATTCTTGTAATCAAGATAACGACAGTGCGAGTGATGTCTGGACTCTCTAGAGAAATTTTTGTCATTACTAATGCATGTACATCAGCGACTGTACTGTATGCTGCATTTAAAAAGGTATTTCAAATGCATGCACAAAAAGAACGGCATGATTTAAAATAGTTGTTAGATTACGTAGAAACATTCATTTAAAAGAATCTATTGGTAAATTGCAGACACCTCTGCCTACTGTATTCCGTAGCAAAACTTGTAATATCAAGAACAAAACATTTAATAAATTGAACTCAGTATCACTGTAAATCCTTGAATAAGTGTAGTAAAAAGTAATGTACATATTTTACTTAATGATGGGTATAAAATGAATATATATGACAGTCACTCATCCCCTTCTATCAGATTGTTCTATGCATTTATTTTGTATGCTTGATTGTGATATCATACTGCATAGTTCATCTGAGAATATTTCTTTCTTGATCAGTTGATTATGATACTAGCTAATGAAGTTTATATCATACAGAGTTCTGTATTCTATTTTTTCTCTCTGAGAAATTTCCAGGGAAATTCAAAATGGATACCATGTACATGCACATGTACAGTAATATCATTTGTTAATGTGACCAGTATGCATACAGATGCTCATGCATAATGTAGTGTAAAAGAGAGACTAATATCTTTCATGTCTTTCCTGATTCTTAGTGAAATCATGTGAACATCTATATTTTATTCTCATGTTTAATCATTTACAAAGTAACATATTCAGAGATATCCATGTAGCCGCATTATCAGTGACTGCAAGTAGAAATTCAGAATGAATGGTGTATACATATACAACTACTAATGTATTTATAAGTGTGGCTACTGATAACCGTGCGAAAATGTATAGTTAACCATTTTATATCAGTCTCTTTCTTGCTTGTAATTGTGGTACAGGCAGGAATGAAGTTTAAAAACTTTATTCCGATGTTTAACTCTTTGAAAGGCATACACATTAGGATATAATCCATTTAGCTGCATCACCAAGAACTGGAAGTGGGGAAAATTCAAAATGGATGCTGCCTACATTCACCGACGCTGATCATTATTCAGCATCCAGGGGCCTAAGTGTTTTTTTTTTTTTTTGCTCTCTCTCTTAGCTGGCCTCGAACTCATCCTTGTTCGATGGTTAAATTAACCTTTGCAGGGTGGTTGATTCGATGTAAATTCCACTTTAATCATTGATGGTGAAAATGTGTATGTATACCGTACATACACCGTCATGTTGAGAACAATAACGCATAATGGGGTTACAATGAATGTGTTAAGTTTATTGGTAAAAAATTTTTACACCATCTCCTTATTAATATGTTGGTAAAAGATTGTTTTCATCTTTTCATTTTGACAAGATGAAAAGATGAAAACAATCTTTTACCAATGTGATACATTTTGAAGAAACATATTTTTAGATATGAGCAAATGTAATGCTTGCAAAGAATACAGACATATATTTTTAAAAAATGATAGTGAAAATATGTTAAGCTATTAAGCAGGTGTATAAAGATACATAAAGTAAAAAAGTAAGGATGTCTGAATTATTGTTCAAATGTTGGTAAGTTGCATTTTTAAAGTAGTTTTTCGGTATTCATTCATCACGTAAACTAAATATTCATGTATTATATGTAGAAACATCTTAATACATGAAACTAGAAAGCTAGAAAGCTTATAGGTAAACAAATCATCATAAAACATTTCATAAGCCTAGACACCCGGTAGCCATAGTGCAGCATCACCTAATTCCCCTAAGGGTTGTATTCATCAGAGAGATGCTAGTTGGGTGTAGTGGTTTAACCCATTCGTGACACAGGTCCACATTTTGTGGTTTGGCCTAATATCTTTTGATGCAAAGCCCTAAAAATCATACCAAATACATGAGCAGAAAGAGCAAAAAGTTCTACACAAACTGTGCCCATTTTGGTTGCGTCAATATTCGTTGTTTGATGCTGAAATTTTTTTAAAGGAAAATAAGCATTAAAATCCTTAAATTGCAAATGTGATAGAAAGTTTAAAATCACTGTTTTCCCCTGCAAATTGGCAACTTTTTGACTTTTCATCATAATTTCTGTCAATTTATATTCATTTCAGATACATGACGTTTTATAAGAAAAATGTAGCAATAACATAAAAATGTTGGTGTTGCCAATTTGAAGAATAAAAGCTGATCAAATTAGGCTTTAAATAATTCCTGTCACGAATGGGTTAAATGAACATTTTACATGTCCCTGATGTGCTTGACTTTGCTGGAACGTTACTGATAGTGGGATTGGGTTGGTATACATGTATGAGGAATGATGATGTACTGTACATGCATTGAAGTATGACAGAGTTCAGCTTTCTCCTTTCTGTTATTACATACTATGGCCGAAAATGATTTTTTTTTTACTTTTAACTTCCGACGTTCATCAAATGTTGGTTTCATTACTCATAAATCCATCTTTCTGAAACAATTCTTTGAAGTGAGAAATTTGTAGAAACTTCCACATGAGCACATCTGTTCATCTAACTGGTCATTGTAGTTTAAGCATGTCAAGAGCTCTTGAATATGTTTTGCAGTATCTAAAGTGATATCTTCTTCTTCTTCTTCTTCTTCCTCTCTTCTTCTTTGTTTCTTCTGTCTTCTTCTTCTTCTTCTCCTCCTCCTTCTTCTAATCACCATCATTGTTATAATTTGTTTTAATCTTCGCTTCATTCTTGTACATGTACATGCTAGCAACAATGGAAAACTCAGACATCAATACATTATCCATCCTAAAATTTCTATTTATTATAAAATTTCAACTACTTATCTCCCTGTGAACACAACATTCTCTCTAGATAGAATGATATCAGTATGAAACGATCAAAAATTATAACTCCAGGGTAGATGTCTCAGTAGAATTTCCACTAACACAATTCATATTTTTCTCAATTTTACTTCATTCTAGCCGCCACCCCCCCCCCCCCCCCCCAACAAAGTATATGGGACTACACACAAATCTTCGGGCCAAACCATCAAGCTGTTTCTTGTCATATCTACTTGTCCATCTACTATGATATTATTCCAATCTGAAATGACGATAATCAGGAAGCTCACAAAAATGTATATTTCACCCTTTCCAGAAATCAAGCTTCTCTTTAAACAAAGCGAAACAGAGGAGTCTCAGAAGAAAGACAACATATCTATTCATCTACATGTATACAGGTAGGCTAGTTAGTTCAGAAACACTCAGTCTGCAGCATGAGTTAAAGAGCGAGCAGACGGGTTGACAGATGGAAGGATTAAAGGATTGATGGATTGACAGAAGGCTAGATTCTACACACTCACCCTTTTCTTCCTGAACAAATAGAAAAAAGAAAAAAGAAAAAAAGAAAGAGAGAAAAGAGTTAAATATATAATATGAATCATATACAAAACAATAGCTTTGGATCTGTACAGTGCAAAACTCTGCTTGGAAGAGGCACCCTAAGTACAAACTGAATTATAAATCAATAAGGTTATCAAAAGAAATCAAATGTTGCAAATGAAAGCAGTAAAAGAACATTTTGGAGTATATGTTTGCTTTGGAAAATCAAAGCCTCTTCGAATAAGCCAGTTCGGGGTTCGGGCAGGGAGATTTTGACGTCACAGGTCACCAGGTCAAAACTTCAAAAGTACCAAAAATCTTGTTTGTGGGCGTGGCGCTGGCGTACGTGCATAGCGCGCATACTGTGTATCATGAAACTGTAGGTAACTTGGATCTATAATTTTTCGATGTGTTCTCTCCATTTGGTTCAAGATGATGATGAACATTCATGACAGTAAGTTTCGATTAATAACATTAAACTGTGGAGGGTTGGTAAGATGAGGAAATGTCTGGAGAAGAAAAATCTGAAGGTTTATGGAGGGAAGGAAGAAGTTGCGTTGGTGTAGTATGCAGCGAAAACGATGCCTCACCTCTTGTCCCAGGGGCGTAACAGGTACCTGTTATCAGGGGGGGGGGGGCAGAGCCCAAAATTTCCCGGTAACTAGTCTATGTCTAGAATCTGTGGCGTAGCTAGGACTGCATTTTAGGAGGAAGGTAGTGCTCCATGGCGTAAATCCAATTTGAGGAGTGGGGGATGAAAAACTTTTTTAACGATTTTTTTCCCTGACACAGACATTTTCATATCTATTTTGCGAGCGAGCCAAAAATAACCACTTTTCTCGATTTTAATCGCATTTTCGGATGGAAATCCTAAGATTTTGACGAGCGAGCGAAGCGAGCAAGCCAAAAATAACCACTTTTTTGTTTTCAATAGCATTTTCAAATAGAAATTCTAAAATATAATGGTTGTTTATGATAGATATTCAGAATTTTTACTTAGTGATTAATTGAAATATATTTTCTTCCTTAAAAAGTGTGTCTGCATGGGGGGGGGGGGGGAGAATTTGTACACACCATCCCTCCTCTCCCCCAAGTGGGGGTGATGGATCCCCCTACCCCCTGGAATTTACGTCAATGTATCGCTCCCCAGAGGGGAGGGTGTAGGGAGGGGGGAGCATATCAATTTGTTGTGTACAAAAAACGCTCCTCTTATAAGGCATAGAAATGGGACGTTTAACGCACAGTCACTAATACGCGCCGCTGTCTTCGCATCATGCAGGCAGTCTACGTGTATAGTGGCGGGCTGCTACATTGCGGTGCAGGGGTGTTCAACTTACATATCGTGAGCGCACTCAGCTGCGTGTTTTCACTTCTTCTCCTTTCTCTCCTTTTCTTGTCATTTTTCCTCGCATTACTTGTTTTCATAAATTTCCCTCTCACTTTCCTTGTTTTCTCACTCCCTTCAGTTTTGTAACTCTTCTTGATCACTTGCATTCATTGGCTTGTGCTTTTTTTTTTTCCTCTTTTACTCTCACCTCCTTGCCAAAATTCTTCACGCGCTGCGTTGCCTAGCTATGCGTGTGTACTGTGTACTATACTGTGTACACACAATGCCATCGGCTGAACCCGCCAAACTATAGTGACCAATTGCAAAAGCTTTTGCAAATGTGAAAAGTGACAGAGGTTTTTTTTATCCAATCAAAATCATTCTTAGGTATTCGCAATCTACAGCATTTTCTGCAAAATGTCTTTTTTTGATAGGGTCTATTGTGACGTATATATATTTTTTACAACAATGTGAAGTCGCACCAAACGTTTCGTTTCCCGCACTTGCCCATTGGCTCATGTACAAATGGATTTCCAAAATCATCAAGAAAGGTTCCAAAAACCTCAAAAGTGACAGAACTTAATTTGACTAAAATTAAATGAAAATCATATCATGTTCAAGGTGAGAATCTGCTCTATTCTATTCTGTTTTGATAGATCACCTTGTTGACGCGTTTGGGAGATATCTTAGCAAATCCCTCAAAAACGGCGTATTTTCTATTATTCTCCATAGGGAAATAATTTAACACGCTACGCGCTGCAAAAAAGGAGCGCAAACAAATTGATATGTTTCCCCCTCCCGCGCGAAGAAGCTCCGATGTTTCTTTGAATTATTAGTTGTCCGTAATAAATAAATAAATAAATAAATCTTCTGCGGCGTAACTAGGATTTCATTTTAGGAGGACGGTAGTGCTCCCTAGAGGGGAGGGCGCTGGGAGGGGGGAGTTTCCCCCTCCCGCGCAAAGCGCGGAAGCTTCGGCGTTTTTGCGCTTTCAGTTCCCGCTCTTCTTACGCTCTCTGCCTGTTATGGGGTGGGGGGGGGGCATATGCATAGCCAAAAATTTCCCGGTAATTAAGTCTAGAATCAGTGGTGTAATTCTCTGCCTGTTTTTTTTTTTTGGGGGGGGGGGCAGAGCCGAAATTTCCCGGTAACTAAGTCTAGAAATAGAATAGGCGGAGGTGAGCCCGCACCGCGAGTTGCTTGTTGTGAAGCCCTTAGCGGGTGGGTCCCAGGGTTCTGGCTTAGGGCCCCTGATGGGGGTCTACAGGGAAAGCCACTGCGGGGGAGCCCCCGGAAACTCCGGGGTTTTGGTACTAAATTTTCCCTAATTTCTTTTGTTTCACTTTGCTTTCTTCTTTTTTTTTTTCTTTCTCCCCTTTCTCCTTGTTTCTTTCCCTTTCTCCTTCTTCCTTTCCCTTTCTCCTTCTTTCTTTCCCTTTCTCCTTTCTTTTCCTTTCTTTTTCTTTCTTTCCCTTTCTTCTTCTTCCTTTCCCTTTCTCCCTTCCTTTTTCTTCCTTTCCCTTCCTTTCATTTTTTTCCCGGTGGTTTGGTGGATTTTCCCGCTGAAATCCTTCAGGGGGGGGGGCACTCTGCCCCCCTACCCCCCCCCCGGTTGTTACGCCACTGTCTTGTCCCACAGCTAGCCGCCCGCGCCGCCCGCTGCGGGTCGACAGGGAAAGCCTTTCGATCCGGACCCCACACACTAGGACTGCCACACAATGATAGACTGGCTGAATTTCAGAGGGGAACTGTCTTGACTTAGAAGAGAGTGGACACCAACTGGTATGGCATTTGACTATTGAGAATACTCGATCAAATGCCAATGTTCAATTTCACTGCCAAATACTTTTGCAGTACACTATTCTGATTACAAAAACAAAGATAGGAAGGAAGCTAAGGGAATCTGACTTAGTTAGCTGTTAGATCTAGAATCTACTCCTTCTCGGCATTTGCTATCTCATCGTTTCTGGATGGTTACTCAAGCCAAGGTGAAGTTTCATCCTATCTTGATCTGTCTTTGAGACTCTGAAGACAGCAAAAATGGCAAATCTTGTTTCTAATGACACCATCACATCACATCACATCACATGCATCAGAAAATGTGCCGTTGTCACGTCAACAGGAACCACAAAAATTGTCTGCATGTTTTGCTGATAAGATGCCAAAACAATGTCAGTGAAAACTTAATCTGTCTACTAACCTGTCTGCCACCTAGTAGGCCTACTAATTCTATGACTGAAAAAGTCGAACTTAAAGATAGAATAGACATTGTACATGCAGGACTAACGTAGTTATTACTACGAAACTTGTCATTAACATTAAAGAATGGGAAAATGTTTTTGTTTTCTGAAATTATGTTCTTGTCATGAAGGATGTGCCCCAGTCTAATATTTCTATATTTCTTTTCTTTTTTTAGCAATCATCCCTATTCCCATGGAAATTTGGTACATTCAAATGTATTTATTTATTTCCACATATTATTTGAGTATACAAAAAATTGCCAATTGAAATAATATAACAGTCAACATTATAGAAAGCAGAATGGAGGCTTATTGAAAACATTTACGTTTAACCATTTCATTTGTAATGGCTAACAGTTAACAAGTTGGTAGAGTTACTAGAATACAGTTATAGTTAATATATTGTCACAGTTAAAACTTATTGAATACATTTCTAAATTTTATGCCTCTGTACTTTAATTTTCCTGTGAATTCATGAAGTCAGCCTATGTTGTTGTATTTCGACAGATAATCATGAGGACTTAACAACTGATGATGAAGACCTGAACTGAGAGGAACGAAAAAATTCCTGATTGCATCACGGTGAAAGAGGTAGACATTAATATTTGTTTTCTATTGTTTCCCCACACATCTAGTGTGTGCAAAAATCGTAGAAAGGCATTGCTTTGAAGTAATCATTTGTAAGCTTCTTTTTTGCATTGACAGAACAAAATTAGAAAAACAAATATAATCAAAGCTACGATTTCTTTAGAATGTGGAAAACTTGAATTTTTTTACCATATTTCATGTAATATAGCTGCAGGTGAATTGTGAGGTTTTAACCTCAATAGTTAACTACAGTAATTCCTTATTTTTAATTACATATCTTATTCATGAAACAAATAGTTTATTTCTTTAAAATTTATTTTACCTTTCTGCTTTTCATTCAACAGATTTGTAAACTTCTACTTATCTCAAGCTAGTTACATCTCATTCTTAACTGCTCCACAAACCCATTGAAATCTGGAACAGAAGTTCCAGATTCCCTATGCCAGGACCCAATACTGCAAACCTGATATTGTCCAGATGCTATTGGGCAGTGGAATTATTTACCATCTGTTGTCATCAACTGCACCTCCTTGGAACTCTTTAAGCAGAGGATGCAAAATGTTAAGGCTCTGCTGAACTTCAATTCGCATCCTGGCTAGGCTTGATTACTGCACAGCTTCTCTACTCTAGTGGACATCCTCATTGCTTCTGATCGCCTCTCCTGCTCTCACTGGTCTCAGCTGCCGAGATCGCATGCTGGTTAGGTTTGATCACCACACGACAACGCTTCGCGAGCAGTTCCCAGTCGACATCATCATCGCCTTCGCGAGTTGATTCATTGCTCAGCCTCATCCATAGCGCTACATCCTCGCATTATCGCGATTAGCAGTTCTTAGTCGACACCCTCATCATCGCCTTCACGAATTGATCCATTTCTCATCCATATGCATATACATCCTTGCGTTGTCACAACTGTCTAAGTCATTTCCTCTTTGATTCTATATTGTCGATGAGCATTCTTGACATCGTCGACCTGGAACTTCGACATCATTGTCGAACTCTCACTTTCAGCTTTTTCATCTCACAATTTTTTTTCCTGTGTGAACCTGCATTATCACACTGAGCAGACTGATGGACATACATGTATGTGCAACTTATCGTTGACTATTCTACTTGCAAGGTATTTTGTTTATTTTTTAAACATTGACTAATTTATTGCCAGTCGATATATCAATAGCTCATTTCATTTATCAATTCCAGTTTTTACTGTATTCTGTAAACCTTGTCCACTGCTGAGTGGGTTTGCCTATTTTGTTTTCTTACCTTGTCATTTCATTTTTATAGGCCAGTCACATACCTTTTACTAGAAAGACCTCTGCCTTTATTTTGCAGTCTAAGCTAGACTTTAATGTTTTGAATAATTGAACAAAACCAGAGACTGGATGTAGACCTATTTATAATAAATTACAGGTTAATCTTTGAAATTGATTTCACCATTGCTTAGCTATATCTTTAAAGTTGAAGTGTACCTCTCTTTGAAATTCACAAACCGTAGGCTGGTTGATTGTGCTTTGTCTTCTGAATCCTTTGATGGATTATGGAGTGATTGAACCATATCTTCAAACATTTACGGTCTCTAAAACACGACAATTAACCAGTTTTCCTACAAGTCTCTTCATAATAGAGTAATCTACCCAAAAGTCCCTTTTTTTCAAAAATGCATTATACATGCATTTATTAATTTCTTTGATTTCCAGGCAAAGATAACAACATGCAAATAGGGGAAACTCCGCTGACTAGTGCAATTGATTCAGAAAGCATCACTGCCATTGTGCAAAGCATCTTCATATGCAGTTTTACTATCTAGAATTGTACATGATTAATGATTATCTGTCTAGGCATCTTAGTTCTATGTCGTTGTGCAACAGAACTCATGTGGAACGCAAAATGGAAAATCGTTGAAAATCATAATTTTCAAACACTGATTGATAATTCATGGGTCGCATGTAGACCTAGTAACTTGATAGCTTTTGTGACATGATCTTTGCTAAAAAATTCTATTCCATTGTCAAAATAGATATTTTTATTTTTTATTTTTGCATTTTGTATAGCATACGCATTCTTACGCACAGCGGCATTAAACTTAAGTGATGCTTTTTTTACTGTTATATCAGAAATGTATGGTTTTATTAAAATAATTGATTTTAAAGAATGCATCAATATTTTCATTGCACATTGTAAAATTTGGTATTTGTACAACAAACATTAAGATATTCTAAGAATTCTAGGAAGTGAGGAGGCATGATAGACTTGGTAGTCTAGTGACAAACTCCATATTTCATAGGGAATATATTGCCTAGATATCCTGGGCAGTGATTTGTGAGAATGATACATGGGTTATTGAAAATTATTTTTGAATTTGATATTACAATCTCTTGCATTTTGTCATGAAGATAATCAAATTTTGAAATGTAACATGGGGAAAGAATCATGGAATCAACAGAAGTTGTGCGTTTGTAATGAGAGCAAGAAAGTGCAGGAGAGGAAGAGGGAGAAACGGGAACAGAGAGAAAGAGCGCTGGAGGGAGTAGAGGGCAAGAAAGATTGCATGTCGAAGGGAGATAGGGGCAAGAGACAGATGCAGGCTGGCTGTGCCAGGGATTTTGATAGGGGAAGGGGCCTGGCAAGATGACCCAAAATTATTTTTTATCAGGGCTGTTATATAGTTAGATGACCCTGCCCTCTCTTCCCTTTCCTTTTTCTTCGTTTGATCACTTGAGAAATCACCCAGCCCACATCCTTAATTACTGCCGCCCCTGGACAGATGGAAGGACAGTCTGAAGGTGCGAGATTACTATGGATTTGGAACATAAGCATGTTTGAAACATTCAGATAGGGTGGGGGGGGGGTGCCACCTTTGATTTTTCAAGTGATGAAAAATGAGCTTAAGAAAGAGTGATGAAAGGAGAGGGGTGAGAGACAGATGGAAGGACAGTCTAAGAGATGTTACTAGAATTAGGGGCATCACTGGTGGGGGGAGGAGGCATCGATGCCCTCCCCATGATGTGATTTTAAAAAACCAAGAGAATGGGTCTTAATTTTTTAAATCACATGAAAAATCATTGGGAGTTAAAAACTAAAAGAATGGGTCTTGCAATTAATGGCCTTATAATAAAATATTTATTTGAAAAGTAAACAAACTCCCGTATTGCCCCCCCCCAAGAAAAACATAAATACCCTTAAATCGTTGAAATGGGTTGGACGGATAGACATTCTCGTTGTTTTTGTATACATTGCTTCTGCTCATCCGCTGGCATGGTTGTGTGTTGGAGACGAACGAATCTTACTGCATAGATGAATTCGGTTTCTCAAATGAAACCCTCTAACTCATTACGGCCATATATGGGGGGAGGGGGGGGGGGGGAGCAGCCTTCCGAAGAAAACAGATGATTCATATATAATATCAATGAGAATGTACATGCCAGAGGCGGTGCATAAATTAGACATATACTTGAAGCCCCCCCCCCCCCCCCCAAGTTAGAAATTACTATGAATTAAACTTCGCCAAACCGATTCTAAACCATAGTCTACTATAGTTTTTTTCAGCCATCCTATTCTGGATGGAAGCGAACATTACTGCTCCTGCACTGCCAGAGCTTGGCAGCCTCCCGGGCCGGCCAAGGTTTAGGGAACTGCCAGTACCGGTGCCAGTGCAGTGTAACTGTCATTTGTTAGATCTACTAAGCTGTGCCGGCCGTATCAGATAGTTCAAGAGCTTCTGGAAGCAAACCTGGCTGCCGTGAACCATACCTACAAATATCAATTTTATTTTAAAAGCTTCTCCATACCAGACTTTCCTATTTCAACAGTTAGACGGATTTTTGTCTTGATCTAGAGCGCAGATTCGACGGAGATATGATTCGATCGCCCGGCGCGCCCGAGCTTGCGCTTAGCGCTTGCACATATAATGTAAACAAATACACGTGATGGCGCTAGCACGGTGTAGTACCTCCAGGATTTTGGTACTTTTGACCTAGCGCCGGTTTTGCTTCGGGGTCACGGCGCATGCGCAGACGTTAACCCCGAACTGGCTTATTCCTTGCTGCTTTTATCCAAAGACCCCCTTTAGAGAATCTCCAAAAGCTGTACCATTGAACAGGGAATGACGTAAGATCACTGTACTGCAAAACCAGACATTTTCACCCTATCGAACTTTCACATTTGAGATGTAACAATTTGTGAAACTTTCATGCAATAAAATATCTGAATCACCACTTGTACAATAAGGAAATCCACAATTTGAAAAAAAAAAAAATCTATGTGTGAAAACTGCCATCATTAAGAAGTCATGAATGCTTCACGTTGTGTCTGATTTTACAGTATGAAAATTCTACGTACATCATTCTTCTCTGATTTTATTGATAATGAATATACAAATTCAAATTCTATCAACATGATCGATGTCATCATCTTAACTTTAAACATAATTTTCCCCCTCCTCCTCATCATTTTTGTCATCGTCATTTTCTTCATAACCATCATCATCATCATAACCGCAATCTTCATCATAATCATCCCCATCATTAGCAGCAACAGCAGCATCATCATAATCATATAAACCTACCTTTCATATAGCAGATACGATGTACTACAAATTGAACCAGGATTATGAGGACTAATATTAACGGCCAAATAATTGTGAAAATTGTCTCCTGTCGAAGGGTTTGACCACCTGGATAATGAGAACACACCAAGCAATTCTGTCATAACAAAAATATAGAACACATTCTGCAGTGCTGAAATACACCAGATATCTAAACATATTCCATGATATAAAAAGCAAAGGCTTGTCAGATATCAATAATTGTTACGTTTGTAATCATGCTAATGAGAGCTACATTTTCTACAATTGTATATTGCATTTATCATTATCAGTACTATTAGTGAGTATGACTAGAGCCCTTAACAGTTCTGTGATGGAGGTTTTCAGGCTAATAGATATATTAAGATGAATATCACTCCAAAGAAACAGATGAGTTTTGATTTTTTTTTTTTTTTTGGGGGGGGGGGGGTGCTTCTTTCTTCATATGGTATAGCGTCACTGAAGTTTGATAAAGCTCTAGGTATGAAATATTGCACTTTGTTTCAATAGTGTTTCATTTCATCACATTTCAATTTGTGTATTCCTAAAGTTCAATAACTGCCTTAAAATTTAAATGTTTTAACATTTTTTATAAAAAAATGACTGCAAGTTTTCCAGTGATAAGCTAGAGTTGAATTAGACATCAGACAAGGGACTACCTGTATGCCTGCGACCAATTTTCCTACGTAATCTCAAGTACCTTCTACATTTAATAGGATCAGCAGAAACCCTGGTGTCCATGATTGATAGCGACCTTGCCCAGTTTGATATAGCCCTATTATGTTATGCAGGGCCCCCTGGAAGAGCAGGTGATTACTGCTGATCTGGCTACCCTGGGTAAATAAGATGTTATTATTATCATCATTATTATTATCATTATTAATATCATTTTTATCATTATTATTATCATTATTATTATTATTATCATTATTATTATCATTATTAATATCATTTTTATCATTATTATTATCATTATTATTATTATTTAATTTATTATCATTATAATCGGCCTTAATGATCAATGACTGCATTTCTTCCACTGTATGCAACAGCACACGCTGTATGACATATGATACGAGGCCAACAGTAGCTTTGTCCTTCAACCTCCTACAGACAGTGTGGCAGATAAAAACTGATCATGATTTTCATACACAATCATCAGTTTTTATCTGCCACACTGTAGGAGGGTGAAGGACAAAGCTACTGTTGGATCAAACTATGCATATGTTGGGTATATAATTGGGCATATTATGGCATTTAAAAACACAGGGGGCTGCCAGTTTATACCACAATGTCATGATGTTCAAAAGTAGAGTACTGTGTCAGATGTTTGATCGTTTGTTGTTGTTTTTTAAGCCCATAACTATTATACAGTAACTCAATGTAGGATGAATCAAACATATCATAGACAACGACGAGATATTTGAATTCGTCACTGGAGACGAATTAGGTGGTCTGTCAATATGTTGTAGTAAGAGAATGTCTTTTCGGAGGACACAGACACATTTACAAAAAAAAAAAAAAAAAAAAAAAAAAAAACCCACCAATTATAGAAGGTGGGACTGCCCTGTAAAAACCTGTTTAGATTTTTTTCTAAAGCTATTATCCTATTATCGACCCGAAGACGTCATTTGACGCCCTTGCCGCTGTGTAACTTTTTGTGCAGAATTCTTTGCTCTATCAGATGAGGCCATTTTCAGCTCTGTAGCCCCTTCCAAACTGGAGATTGAGTGAAATTTATGTATAGACCAGAGCTCTTGACTTAAAAAAAAAAAAAAAAAAAAAAAAATGGAACAATGCGTGGGATCTCCTCTTGCTTGCCTTGCCTTGGCTGTGCAGGATGTGATGTCTCGGCTAGAACATATAAAAATCCTGGCGAAAATTGACCAACCACAAGCGAGATAGCTCATAGAGATAACACGTAGATTCAAAAAGGAATTCTAATTTCAGGTTTTCCAGTCAAAATTTCGACATGTTTTAGACACTTGCTTAAAAAAGATATGAACGCATAAGATAGGTAATTTTATCAGCTGCAACATACTTAAAGATGGGCGAAAATCAAGCAGAAATAAGGCAGATGTTGATCAAAGAAGACGGGAATGTAGAATCAAGAATTACGTAAAGGTCATGTCCCATAGAGAATACACGTAAAATGAGAAAAATTGACATTGTACCTTTAATCGTGAATTTAGACCATGATAACGTCATCAAAATGAGTAACAATGAGTACAATATTTGTAGAGAATTGTCTCAGCTACAACATATCGAAATCTCAGCGAAAATCGATGAATAATAAGCGAGATAGTCTCGGTTAAAGGAAAAAAATATAACGTCAAAAATTAAAAATCAAAATTTTGAGTTCACATAAGAATAGGATGACGTCATAGCATCGACAGAGTAAAAATTTGTCATGGATTCACATCTACAACTCATAAGCTTTCAGATTATGTAAAAAAAAATGGGGGTCTCCACGCATTCTAAGGAGCTATGACGGATTTTAAAGGGGCATGTTTTTGCGTGTTTTTACATTATTTGCCCAATAGGCGCCCGCACGAATTTTCAACTTTGACGCGCGCGTGCGACCTTATGGTTAGTCAAAATCAGTTCTAAATTGATGGAAATTGTTAAGAAAAGTATCAGGAATGCAAATCAAGTGAAAAAACGGCGTTTTAACGTTATTTGGGATGTGCGCGCGCATATGACGCGCATCCGGACGCGGACGCGCGCAAATTTTTGAACTGCTTAAAATGGCCTGAAACGTGTGCAAAATGAATTTGAAGCGATTTTGAGCATTTTTAATTTTGGCGCGCGCGCTGACGCGCGGACGTACGCGTACGCGCGCGTCTGACTATCTGAAATTTATTGAATTAAAATTAACTTTTATCGTGCCAAACATGAATGAGAAATGACCATCCGTTATGAAGATATAACCCTAAGGTGATTTTCCCAAAATGGCGCCTGGATGACGTCACGATGATCCAATGAACATGAAAATAATTGGAACGGCAAGATCTTATGACGATTGATAACTGACCAAAAATTTCATGCAATTTGAACCAGCCGATTCTGAGATTTCGAGTGCACAAAAAAGTGTCTAGAATAAAGAAAAACGAGATATTTGAATTCGTCACTGGAGACGAATTAGGTGGTCTGTCAATATGTTCTCGTAAGAGAATGTCTTTTCGGAGGACACAGACACATTTACAAAAAAAAAAAAAAAAAAAAGCAAAAAAAACTACACCAATTATAGAAGGTGGGACTGCCCTGTAAAAACCTGTTTAGATTTTTTTCTAAAGCTATTATCGACCCGAAGACGTCATTTGACGCCCTTGCGCCTGTGAAACTTTTTGTGCAGAATTCTTTGCTCTATCAGATGAGGCCATTTTCAGCTCAGTAGCCCCTTCCAAACTGGAGATTGAGTGAAATTTAGGGATAGACCGGAGCTCTGGACTT
>JAPZVO010000625.1:0-29984 GCA_029962745.1 Echinometra lucunter
ATAGATTTTTTTTTTTGTATTAATGTACTCATTTTCAGAAAGTTTATACACTAATACCAACAAAAAGTTGAATTTCCAATTGAAAAGTTTTTTAAAATGGCACTGAAAATAAAAGTTTGATTTCGAAAGGTATTACATCCATTTCAGTTCAGTTCCAAAACATACTACATCTATCCAATTAAAAGAATGATCAATTGATTATAAATAAATCTGTAGACAGATTTTTAAAGACTATTTTCACTATTGTGTCATGTAGTAAAACATTCAGCAAAAGTATCATTCCAAACTGACATTGCTATGATATTTAAAAAACATTGTTTTTCTCACAACTTGGATTTATGGATGTAGTACCTTTTGGAACTGAATTCTTAATTTATCCATGTATTTGATATGACCAAACTTTTGAAAATTCTTCTGCCATTCCAGTCTTACTTGAGAGCTATTACATGTATGTGTTTTATTTGAATGAATAATAATGAAATCATTGTAGATATTGGTTTTCATTTAACTTGAAATGGACATTCCCATGAGATAAGCACAAATTTGATTGTACAGTCTGGGAAATTTCGGTTCCAAAAGTACTACATCCAATTTCGGTTCTAAAAGGTACTACATCCAGTCAAATAAATAAATGATAAATTGATTACAAAGAAATCTGTGGACTTAGATTTTTGTAAAGAGCGGTTTTACTTTTGTATTATACAGAAGTATGGTCAGCGAAAGTATTTTTCCAAACTGATGTTGCTAACTATGATAATTGAAAAATCCTCTTTTTCTTAGAACTTGGATTTATGGATGAAGTATCTTTTGGAACTGAACTCTTCAAATAATCTCTTATATTTTTAAATGGTCATTGTGATCCATTAAAACTTTGATGTTATTTTATTTTCATTTCTGGTTTTGTTTAGAATTTTGGAATTATTTCCTCACCTAAAACTTGATCATAAACTGTAAACCAGTAAGTGATTTCATCTTTAATAGCTTGTTACATCATCATTTGTTTGTTTGCTTGTTTGCTTGAAATTTATTTCTGCGTTCCACATGTTCAACACAGTACAACATAATCAATTATTACATAGATTTTCATATATATACATTTTAGATACACGTATCATTTACAATCTCTTTCTGAATATAAAAAAAGTAAATGAAAAATATTATTTAATTGAATTTCAGAACGCAGGAGACCGTCGTCATGAGCGATCTGCTTGATGTTGACGACGGCCTCAAGGTAAAAAAAGCGACATGTAAAACTTACACATTTTTTAACAAGAGGTCATGAGGGTGCAGTGCAAGTGCAAGTGTAGTGCAAGTGCAAGTGTAGTGCAAGTGCATTAGAGGAGGAGGGGTCAAAATTCATCATAAAAATAAGTACAAGTATAGTCAATGTGGCGGATTTGAATACAATGATATTAGGTTGCGCTTCATAGTGGCTTTAAAGGAATAAAGTGAGGAACACATTTTTGTAGTTGCGGGTAAATTGTTCCATAAGTCGGGGCCATGGTGTCTAATTGATTTATGAGTTATTAATAACTTTGGGTTTGTTAGGTGAAAATTTCCAGAAATACGGGTAGGGTATGTGTGAATTGTACTGTTTAGATTAAATAAATTTTGAAATGAGGAGGGAAGTTGGTTGTTTTTGTATTTGAACATAAAAACTGCAACTTGCATGACATTCAAATCAGAAACCTTCAATGTTTTGAGCTTAAAGAATAGTGGATCAGAATGAGAAAAATAAGACGATCCTGTACAGATACGAAGAGCCCGCTTTTGTAAGGTGAGAATAGGGTTGAGTTTGGTAGTTCCACAATTGGCCCAAACAATATTACAATATGTTATGTATGGAAGTATTAGTGTATTGTATAGTAAAAACAGAGTTACTCGTGGTAACATAAACTTTAACTTATGAATAATTCCCACGCCTCGAGAAATACATAGTGTAACATGATTTATGTGATCATTCCAAGTTAAATTCTCGTCAATAATGACACCCAGGAATTTCGAACTCTTCTTTTCTTCAATTGTATTGTTGTCAATGTTAATATTAATTGGATTATTATTCACATGGATATTGTTATGCTTGAAATGTATAAAATAGGTTTTCTGAATATTGAGAGAAAGTTTATTGCATTTGAACCATTTCGAAACTTTTATTAATTCAGCATTCAAGATATTTTCTAGAGACTTAAGGCTCTTATGAGAATAAAATATGTTAGTGTCATCTGCAAATAGGACAAAAGATAACAGTGATGATGTATTGATTATGTCATTGACGTATAATAAAAACAGAAGTGGACCCAGGATAGATCCCTGGGGGACACCACATTTGATTAGAAGAGACCGTGAATTAATACCATTAAAAGTAACATACTGTTTTCGGTTGCTTAAATAACTTTTAAACCATAAGAGCGCTGAGCCCCGAACACCACAGGAATACAATTTCGAAAACAATATATCATGATTAAGAGTGTCGAACGCTTTACTAAGGTCTAAGAAAATACCAATAATGTGCTCTTTTTTGGCCATGGCTTCTGTAATTTTATCATATATCTGAACCAGAGCTAGATCCGTGGAATGATTTTTTCTAAAACCATACTGGTTTGGATTTAATATTTTATGGAAGTTTAGAAAATTATATAATCTATTATAAACAATTTTTTCTAAGATTTTTGATATACTAGGGAGAATGGAAATAGGACGGTAATTAGTGATTTCATGTTGGTCATCTTTTTTGAAAATTGGGGTTACATTGGCTATTTTTAACAAGTCTGGGAAAATACCAGATTGTAAAGACTGGTTAAATATGTGTGTTAATGGATCAGCAATGAAATGGATTATTTCCTTTAAAAGTGAAGTACTAATTTTATCATGACCTTTGGATTTCGAAGAATTTAATGATTTAGCAATATTAATGATTTCATTCGGGTTTGTCGGTCTTAAAAATAAAGAGTCTTGAATCGATTCTGAAAAGAATTCAGTAAAATGAGCATTATTCGGAGTAGTAATTTGGGTGGCAAGTTGAGGACCAATATTAGTAAAGAAAGAATTAAAGCAATCGGCATAGTCGTTAGAATCTGTGATTTTGTTACCATTGAAAGTAAGGTTATCTTTAGGTATAGTCTCATTTTTTGTTCCCATAATTTCTTTTATAACTTTCCATGTGGCTCCTGAGTTGGATTTTACCTTTTGTAATTTGTTTGAAAAGTGTAACTTGCGAGAAAAACGAATTAACTTTGTTAATTTGTTACGATACGTTTTGTAAACAACTAGACTTGCATCCGTAGGGTTCCTCAAATGTTGTTTATAAAGTCGGTTTCTTGTTTTTATAGATTTAAGTATACCTTTCGTTATCCATGGGTTTATTGGTGTATTACGTTTACGTTTATTTCTTACAAGTGGAATGTTTTTATTGTAATAGAATTGTAGCTTTGAATTAAAATTTTCATACGCAGTATTCACATCATTTGTATTAAGGATATCATTCCATTCTTCGAATAATAAATCTTGTTTTAACATTTCAATATTACGAGGGGTTTCTTTCCGATACATCAAATGTTGTGGTTTAAAACGAGTCAATGATTTTCCACACACAGTAAATATAGGTAAGTGATCAGATACTTCGGAATACAGCAATCCTCCAGTTGTCTTTTTGTCGTGTATATTAGAAAATATGTTATCAATTAAGGTTGAGGAGTGTATGTTAATTCTAGTTGGCCTATTAATGAAAGAATAAAATCCATATGAATTCATCAGTTGCAGAAACCTATTAGACAGATTGTTCTGATGCAATGGAAGAAAGTTAACATTAAAATCACCGAGGAAATATATCTGCTTATTTTCGTCTGCTAATTTGCTAACGCAGTGCTCAAAATTATCATAAAATAGATCAAAGTGAGTATCAGGAGCTCTATATATTACACCTAAAATTAAGTTTTTGCATTGAAGATTGTCAATTTCAATAAAGAGAACTTCTGTTTGATCAAATTTAATATCATTTCGAATTTTGAAATTTAAATGATTGGCTACACAAAATGCGACGCCACCGCCTCTCTTACCTATACGATCAGCTCTGACCAAATTATAGTTAGGTAAATTAAACAGTGGTGGGGAAGATTGGTGTAACCAAGTTTCACTTATTCCAATTGCAGTGAATCTAAAATGTTTTAATGAATCGAGAAGATTTTGAAGATCATCAAAATTCCTGTTTAAGCTTCTAGCATTGATATGCAATAATTTAACATCTTCTATATCATCTTGAAATGTTTCACTGAATTCAGTAGGAGTATAATATTTACTCTCAAAAGGATATTCGTTTATAGCGTTGTAAAAAATAAAAGGATTGTTATTCATCGCCATGATAAATTATTGAAACCCCAGAAGGGAAATATAGATAAGAAAAAAAAAAAAAAAGAAGAAAAGAACCAAAATAGAGCTTGACATTATGGTAACTACTCGCTCAAGATTGTCGTAATCATGGTAATGAAGTCCTAAACACTGCTAAAGATGCAAACATGCACAGCATACCCAAGTATCAATGCTTTGCCTGTAATCATGCAAATATACCCTTGATTCCGGCAATAAATTGTATGGATTTACTTTCAAGATATATTAATTAATAAGTGTATGTTATAAAGGTGTGTATGTAGATTTCTTTGCTTTTTTCCCTAAAATTTCTTTAACCCATAATCGCTCAAATTTTCAATGGTTGTGTTAAGAACGTAATCTCACGATTTATTAGTTGGTGTAAAAGCTACCGTGGAGGTCGAATGGACTTTTCCCCCCTACTGACTCGGTATAGTCTAGTAATTTGAAAAGAAAAAAAAGAGCGAGACAAAACAAAAGTGAAACCAAAAGAAGAAAACAGAGAGAGAGAAAAAAAAACAAATAAATAATGGCACGAAGTCGAATACTTCTTCAAATCGATAATGAAGAAATAACAAGGTTCAAAAATATATGAAAGCAAAATTTAGGACTGGTCATTTACAGTTTAGGAAACATACGGGAAAAACTGCTCTAGCGGGTGGATAGATGGAATGGGTGCAACAGGTTACGGTACATGAGTGCTTATGTATGAGCGTATTATTCTGCGAGTGTTACGTAATAGGTATTTCTACCTGCTTGGATATTGCTAAGTTTCGCTAACAATAACATTCAAGATTGTACAAGCGAAGTGAATGGTGAACTTGAATACGTAAGGAAGGGTATTTCATGATGTATACAAGATTGAGACAATTCAATTTGTCATGAATGGTTAACGAATACATCACTGAGAAAGTAAACGTTATTTTGATAAGATTTGAATAACAAAGAGAAGCTACAAGAAAAGAGCATCCCTTGCATGTTTGAGTGTACAATAGCTTGCTTAGCAGTGGATAGCTATAACAAGAAAACGAGAATTTGAATACATGATCATCATGAAACGTATTTGTTAAGGTAGCCTATAACTCTATGGTTGAAAAAGGAGAAGAAAATACGATTGCAGTTATACATCTGTACATGATCAGTTGAGGGAAATGTTACCAGCATCAGAAAAGGGGGGGGGGGGGTGAGTGAACATGGCTGCTTAACTGTAATATTATACATAGTGGAACAAGAAGTCAGAGTTGATTTTAGTAAATGCTCTTCTATAAAAATGATACATGTGTGTACATGCTGCTGAGTTCTCGATAGAGGAGATCAACTTTGTATAATCAAAAAAAGGAGATTGACCATCTTGCAGTATTCGGATGAGATATGGAATACAAATAGTAAACATTCAATTTCCAATATATGTAAATGTAAGTATATCAAAGTATGAAGTAGTATACATAGGCAGTCCATACCCTTTTCAGTAAATGTGTGATATGGAATACAAGCTTCGAATATTCAGTTTCCATATATGTAAACACATGTTGCGGAATGCATGAACGGTCAATATCCTTTTTAAGCATTCATAATCATGTAAATATGTGATATTGAATATAAACCATGTAAACAGTCAATACTCAGTTTATGTTTATGTAAATACATGAAGTAAAATATATACACAGTCAATATCCCTTTCAAGCATTCATAATGTTATGTAAATATATGATATGGAATACAAAACATTCAATTTCCATATATGTATGTAAAAGTATGAAGTAGCATATATAAGCAATCCATATCCCTTTTCAGTAGATGTGTGATATGAAATACAAATACTCAATATTCAGTTTCTGTTACGTAAATATATGAAGTGGAATGCATAAATAGTCAATATCCCTTTTCAGCATTCATTTTATGTAAATGTGATATGGCATATAAGCCATGGAAACAGTCAATATTCAATTTCCATATATATAAATCCATGTATATGAAGTATAATACATACACAGCCAATACCCCTATTCACATTCATATCACTGTTATGAAAATGTATGAATACAAATAGTCAACATTCAATTTTGCATATGTATAAGTATAGAGTAGCATGCATAAACAGTCCATGTATCCCTTTTCAGTAAATGTGTAATATGCAATGCAATGTGCATTCCACCACATATATATAAATATATGTAGTGGAATGCATAAACAGTCAATATCCCTTTCCAGCATTCATAATTATGTATATATGTGATATGGAATATAAACCATGTAATTTCTATGTGTATAAATATATGAAGTAGAATACATACACCGTCAATACCCCATTTCAGCATTCATAATGCTATGAAATATATGATATGGAATTAAAAAAGTCAACATTCAATTTCCATGTATGCATGTAAAAGTATGAAGTAGCATACATAAGCAGTCCATGTTCCTTTTCAGTAGATGTGTGATATGGAATACAAATACTCTCTTCAGTTTCTGTATATGTAAATATATGAAATGGAATACATGAACAGACAATATCCCTTTTCAGTATTCTGTAAATATGTGATATAGAGTATAGACTTTATAAACAGTCAATATTCAATTTCCATATTTAGAAATGTAAATATGTGATATGTAATACATGTATGAACCATGTAAACGGTCGATATTCAATTTGCACATATATAAATACATGTATATGAAGTAGAATACATACACAACCAATACCCTTTTCAGCATTCATATCACTGTTATGTAAATGTATGAATACAAACAGTCAACATTCAGTTTTCATATATGTATGTAAAAGTATGAAGTAGCATGCATAAGTAGTTCATATCCCTTTTCAGTAAATGTATAATATGGAATACGAACTGTCGAATATTAATTTTCCATATATGTAGATATATGAATTGGAATGCATAAACTGACAATATACTTTTCAATATTCTGTGAATATGTGATATAGAATATGAACCATGTAAACAGTCAATATTCAATTTCCATATATAGAAATATATGGAAAAAATATGGAATACAAAGAGTCAATATTCAGTCTCCATGCGCATAAATATATGAAGCAGAATACATACACAGTCAATTATTTTTTTTCTTTTCTTTATTTTCATAATCTTGACATGACCAACTAAGAAGAGTATTGTCAGGTGTCACAGTGACGACTGATTGCTATATAGCTTACATATGTTTTTTCTTTTTTCTTTTCTTTTTTAGTTGTATGGTATATAAAGTACCAATATTCAGATAAACCGATGAATACTTTCCAGTAAGTGTTGAATTCTAAATAAGGGGAATTAGAGTAAAATATGATATGATACTGTTACATAGGACGATGGAAGATTGAACTTCATGCATTTTTAGCAATATCGAAGTTACTTCTGTACATGATAGTGGAAATAAGTTTGAACTGATTTTACATGAACAGTTTATGAATTAATTGCGAGTGATTTCTGCATCAAAGGATGAAAAAAGGATACGGCTTCAGGAAATCTATTGATCCATTACTTCCTCTTGATTATGATGATTTTCAGCCGATTAAAAAAAAAAAAAAACAACAACACACAAACACACAAACGAAACACTGCGATGAGTTCACTTTCACTCCTTGTATATAGTTTGCATTCCAATTACATCCAAGTTTCGGACTGATGTTACTCATATTTCATTCCTCATTGTGATGTTGCTTATTTTTCATATCTCATATCAATTTCAGGTTATTACGATGTTCCTTCCTCGTGTAGCTTCCACGCTGTTGTGCCTTTCTCTTTCCATTCCAATATTACTTTCACTCCTTGTAGTTTGATCCTTGTAGAAAGATTTTTTTCCTTTCTAAGTTTGTACGCAACTTTAGCGAGATGGCCTCTGTGCGCCTTCAGGTTTGGGGGCAGGTCGGTTCGCACCGTCAGACGGTTGAATTCTTGAGAGGGTACTGCGGATGCTGTCAGGGGTGCTGCCTGTGCCTGATATGGATCCCGCGTCTTGGACCGTTGCTTCATCTCGAACGATGACAGAACCAAATCTCGGTCAGTCATGAAACAGAACTTAGCAATGATCGGAGAGGGTGATGATGTAGCCTGAGGGTTGCGGCGGGGGAGACGGTGGGCATTTATCAACTTGATGTTCCGAGCCTTGTCTTCCGCAACACCAAGATCGATGAAAACCTTAGTAAGCACATCATAGACATTCTCTCCTTGCTGCTCCTGGACTCCATAGAATAACAGATTGGATTTTCTGTTATGAATTTCCATTTGTGTGAGTTTTTCTTTCAGATTGCGGATTTCATCCTCAAGAGCAGAGTGAACACTAGGAATTTCCTTCTTGATACTTTCAATTTGTGATGAATTGTGTTGTGCTAGTGCCTCTACCTCTCCCAGTCGTCGATTCATTGACTGTATTTCGGCTGAAATATTATCAAGTTTCTCCAAGACCCTGGAAGAAAAGTTTGCGATATCTTTTTGTAAGTCCGCATTGGATGGGGTGCTTTTGGGAGAAGACGGATTCTCAGCTGGTTGGCCGCCATGATGTGTTTTAGCCTGCGAGCTCGTCTGACACGTGTTAGGGCGTGAAGATGTACCGTGTGGGTTCATTGCGTGCAGTTATGTAATAGCCGGCGATATTCAAGTCTGTTGTCTACGTGTACAGATCAACGGCAGACATGCAAGCTCAGAGATATCAAAGTTAATAAATTCAAGTTGAAATCAGTTGAAAATGTGTTCATTTAATACGATGGGTACTTACAGAAGTTCATTGAGACCAGGTTCATAGCATATGAGTCTTTAAAGAGAGGTAATTCAGTTTTGAGGTTTTGAGATTTGAGATTTGAGCTCCGCTCAAAAGTACGTCCGTTCACTCTGAAGTCATGGCGCTTTTTATTTCACAAAGCCCCCAAATTATCTGACCCGTCACTTAGATTTACCTCATAAAACAGGATTCAGCTCTACATAAATGTATCTCTTGTATATATCCTTTCAATTTCAGATGTTCCTGTCAACATCATGCTTTTCCAGTGGACTGCAATTCTTCGGGAAGATGATATCTTATACCATGGTTGGATTCTTTCATCTCTATCTTGCAATCATTCTATTGATGAGATCTGGTGACGTTGAAACAAATCCAGGTCCAAATACTCCAGAAAGGTACATAAATAGATAGTAAGGGGCTGTTCTAGATCTTTTATATTTTAGCTCCTCTCAGTGGCAGCAGGCAATATTTTGCAGTGTAGTGCTTCTTCCAGGAAATCGTGTATACAACAATCCTGAAAGATACAGTGTGTTTTATGAAGAAGGAAACCTGAATTTTTCCATCAGAGTGTGATCAGTTCAGGGTAACATTCATGGTATCCTATGTTGAGAGACTTCACCCAACTTTATTTTTATCTCACATTGTATGGATATGGTTCTTTAGAAAGTTCTGAGATGGGGACTTCTTTAGACCATATTATTTTCACCATGGGTGTTGATCAAAATTGCCCTTTTTAAGCAGAATGTCCGTCCGTGACACACCGTTTTTGACATCTATTCAAAATCAAGGGTTCGATTTGAAATTCTAAATGGGTGATAGGGAAGCCAATTTATGTGACTATTAAACAAGGTCAATTTATTTGGATAGAAATAGCAAAGAGTATTTTAGGGTCCCAAACTTAATTTCCATCTTGTCCATCCGTGACACTGAACCTTTCTTCGATTTGCATTTGAATAGGTAACCATGACAACCAAACTCGTACTTCTCAGAACACATGGTGACACCCTTCATGATAAACCATAAAGTAATCCATGATACCTTGTCATTTAATTTGGACATGCCTTTAAAAATTGGGGATTTTTTTTTTAAATGTCTGTCCATGACAAACTGATCACACTCATCAATTACAAAATAAATATTTCATGATGAATTTGTATAATTCATGTCAAGATCATTTCTTCCTCTTTCATGTCGTACCAAAAATGTTATATTGACACACATGAATAGGAATAAACTATTGAGTAATTTCAAGTCTTCTGCACACAGATCTTTTTAATAATGTAATCACAATATTAACCCCCCCCCCAAAAAAAAAAAAGGAGATAAAGATGGAAAAATAGAAATGAGTGAACTTTCATGATGTTTTGAGTGAAAGGCTTGAAAATGAGTGTTTGGCAGTCTTTTTGAATTGGATTGGGATCTATGAATTATTTAGCCCCAAAGTCCTTCCACATGACCCTCTCCCATGCAAATGAAAGCAAAGAGAATACAAGGTCATTGATTTTGTTGATTAGTACTCTTATGTGCAAGGCACTTTTGCTTTGTTAGTTTAAGGCTTATGTACAGTTTTGTTAGCAAAAAGAAAATTCGCATAGAAATGATTAGATATTATGATAGTCTTACATTGTTTGACTTGAATAAAAAAATGCATGCCATGTTGACAAAGTTCCATTCTTAATTTCTGTTGAACTTTTGTGTAAATATAAATGCAAATGTATCAGCTACACTAAACCCTATGATAACACCACTGCTTGCTGAACACTCCTCACACAACAGTAATCGCTCTTCCTTACGCTTTTCACAGATACAGAACTCTCATTTGGTCTTACCCACGTGTAGTCTCTGTGATCCTTAGTTCTAGATTTGATTTTTTGGGGTCAAATCCATAAGATATTTTCGAGGTATTTGCAATTCATATTTAAACTGTTTATTTTTGTGGCAGTACTATAAGTGAAATGGAGTTCCTGAAGCTGGCCCGTGATATCCACCCATCTTACTACACAATCGTAGGGGTATCTCTAGGGATCCCCTATGTACACCTGGAGGCAATCCTGATTGAGAAGTTGAATAACTACCCCAGTGCATTCATGGCTGTATTCATGAAATGGAATGTCAAGCAGCAACCTCCAAACACAAACAAACGAGAAGTTTTGGCTGACGCACTTCGAGAGAATGACTTGGGTGACTTATCAGAGAGACTACGCAATGGACGTCTACATGTACTTCCAGACATTACAGGTATGAATTAGACAATCCAAAACCACACCTAAAGTACTGTGCAGAATACCATATAAGTCATTTGATCTGCTGTGGCATTGTCAACTGCTTTGTGTTGTAACTCCTACCATGAATATCAGAAGCATCATAATTCATTGGTTTGTTATGTTTTCATAAGTTACTGGGGTTTTCATAAGTTCCATGGTAACTTTGAACTAATAAGTACCCCAGACTATTTTAGAGCACTTTATATATTACATGTAATTGCTATATATCATTCCAGTATAAATACTGTTACCTCACAGATCAGAGCCCCGTCTTACAAAGAGTTGCGATTGATTCAAATCAATTGCAACTTTGAGATTGATCTCAACTGTGTACTTAAGAGATGAAGTTGAGATTAACCTCAAAGTTGCGATCGATTGAATTAATTAGCAACTCTTTGTAAGACGGAGCCCAGATGCATGATTGTTGGGAAATGCAGATATTTTTGAAAATGCACTAAGTGTAATTTATATCCTACTATTGTTCTTGCAGTATTTTCTTGTGTTTAAAGTGTGACTCAAATTTTATGTTTTGATATGAACACAGCATCATATGCATTGTATGAAGATATTATGAATAAAGCCCTTTAAATACGATTATATGTAGGATTGTGAGGATTTGGACGTATTTCCATATAATGAACAATTGACCTAACTCTTTGAATAACTGGAGGATACTGCATTTCTCATTCTCATTAGATTAATACAGGACCCACCCTTTTCCAATAGGCAATGGGGAAACCAATTTTTGTTTATGTGTTTGTTTTTTTTTCATATGAAGTCTTTCATAGTTTGGATCCTTTGGAGTCTTTGATATGTAGTGTAATTTAATATCATTATACATGACTTGTACATTGTATGTGAACCCATTTTCCATGATTAGCAGATATCATTTGGTTTATGGAATGAAAACTTCTAACCCATACATATAGAAGTATAGAGCTTTTTAGAGGTCTAAATTAATCGTCAATCCTCAAATTGGCAACAACTTTTTTTCCACTCTTACATAGTCTGATAAAAATAAATATAGATATAACATGATCAAGAATGAATAATTATTGTAAAATTTAAGAAGAAACTACCAATTTGAATGTGGAAATAAGGATTATATGATATTCCCTGGATTGCCAATTTAAAGATTTTGATGATTAGTTACATTTAAACTGCTATAATTTGAAAATGCAACATCATACTGGATTGAAAATTTACTCAAATTTTTCAGTGAATTTTTCTCTTTCTACTCATGTATGATGTGTCATGCCCGGCATTCTAGACCAAGAGATACTGCCTAAACAACACACTATATGTCTATGGGTTAAGCTGTCATTGTGACTCAGAAATTTGTTACAGATCATATGAAAATAGGATGATCTCTGTCGTCTAAACCTGAAATGTAATTTAAATAGAATTTTGAATTCCTTGGTGTACATGTATTGTTGATCTTCTTAATATCATTTTCCATGTGTTTTACATTAGGAGGGCCATCAAGACCACCAGAATCACAGACTCAACTTCCTCCATCTGAATCTGAGACCAAACCACTTTCTCCTGAACTGATTGAGCGTTGTGCAAATGATTTCAAATTCAAATACAGGTCAAGTCTCTGTAAGATTAGAACTGATCCTCTTGATCCTGCTTCTCTTGTGCAGTTTAAAGACATGTACACAAACCTTCGCTTGGAAGAAGAGCATGGAAGAGACAGACAAGCACTAGATTACAATGATCTGCTTGATCTCAAAGTCAATGGGCAGTTTCCTAAGCGGCTTATTGTTCAGGGAGAGGCAGGAGCTGGGAAAACGACATTATGTGCTAAGATTGCTTGGGACTGGATTGAAGAGAAGTATTTCAAAAAGTTTGTGTGGGTTTTGATTGTTCATCTACGTGATGCTAAGCAGTACACTCTTGGTCAGATTGCAAAGTCATATTTGGCCAGAAACAACCCAGCTACTGCTTGTCAGCTAGCTGAGTATATGCGATCAAACCCAGACAAGGTGTTCATAGCATTGGATGGATTAGATGAATTCAGTGGTAAAGATATTTCAAGGTCAGAATGCCATCAGTCACAACCACCTCTTCAACCATCACAGTCAAAAGATTCCTCAGCGGCATGTGGAAGCCCTACTCCGACATCTGATATTAGACTTGAAGATGTTCTTTGTTGTGTTGAGCTAGCCTCATGCCCAGTCTTAGTGACCACTCGCCCTTGGAGAGCAGTAGAGATTAGATCAGATAAGAATCTAATGAAGCTCTATGCATTTATTCATGTTGAGGGTTTCAGCAAGGAGAATTTATCAGTTTACATTCACAAGTACTTTGCAAAGGATAATGCTAAAGCAAATCAGCTAATCCAGTTCACTCATGAGAATGATATCATATCAGAAAACATGGCCCATTATCCTATCTATGTTGCAATGCTTTGCCTAATGTGGAAATTACTTGGTGAGCAAAGACTGACAAAAATTAGATCACTTCAGACATTTTCTCAGATATTCAAAGAAATGATTGGCTTTCTGAAGGAGCATTATGCTCAGAAAATGATCGAGAAAGTAGGCAGCACATCACTCATTGCCTATCTTGAGGAAATCAACAAGCTTCTTGAACCAATAGCCAAACAAGCTTTCTCTGGTTTACTGGAAAATACCCTGATTTTCAGTGACAGTGATTTCCAGTCTTGTCCAGAATCAATGAAAACTGCCTGCCGGGTTGGGATTTTGTCTCAGGAGGACAGAATTAAATCAGGCACTAGTGGTGCAGGTTCTCATATAGAATTGCCAGTCTTTTTCCCACACAAACTGTTCCAGGAGTACATGGCTGGTGTCTATCTTGCTTCCCTGTGTGAATCAGATCACAATGAATTCAATAGGTTGATTGGTGATGTAGTGCTGCCTAGGAAGGAGGAGTTTAGGTATCTGCTGTATTTCGCTGTGTCACAAAACAAAGCCATAGCACATTGTGTAATAGAACGCATGATACAGAGTTACAGGCTTCCTTCTCCCCGTATTGAAGGATTAGATGCAGAAAGAGATTTAATAGTTGATATAACATTTGAGAGTCAAGACCCAGATGTAGCAGCCTTAGTGAAGAACAAAGTATCATCTCAGAAGATGGCGCTGTGGATTGATCGGAGCATGACAGCACATACTGTAGCAGGTTATGTATTCACTGGACTACCTTTGGTGAGTATAAACATGTATACATGTGTAAAGATAGTTTGATAAACATATTTACTTAATTACTTCTCATACAAGGTTTGCTATAAAAGTTACATCAGTTTGATTATTAAAAGGGCCATTGATCGACCTGTCGAACAATAAGCATGAGATAACACAGGTTATGGTCTTTGGAAAATGTGTGTTATACTGAAATCATATAAAGTGCTCATTGGGTTAAAGAGATTTGAACACTAATTTATTGAAAAGAAAGTATGGATGTACAACACATGCTGTGCTGACAAAAAAAAATCATTTTGTGTTAACATTGTACTCTAATTGAACTGTAAACCTCAATCGTGAACCAAAAACTACACATGTACATACATGTAGTAGCTGTTATCCTAAACTTGACATGAGATTGCAGCCCTACATGTAGGCCTATGATTGAAACTTGGAGCAAATTATTGCAGCTACATGTATAGGACAAACATGTACTAGTATGTCAGAGCACCACATGCGTGTACAGGATATGTATTGTAATTACTTACATGTATATGTGCAGTACCTATTGTACACAGAGCTTCTACCTTGAAGGTGATTTAGTATTACAGGGATTTTAACCTCACCAAGATTTTGCACATTACTGTAACTCTTTTGAGAAGTTTTTGATATTGCCTTTGAAACATAATTCTAGGTTGCTGTGGAATGGTGGATTAATTATATTACAATTTTGCATGCATGAATGAGTCCAAGTGGTATCATTGGCACTATATAAAATCTATCCATTTATCCATTCCAGCATGATTTGAATTTGATTGCAGTTGCAACTCCTGACATGATATGATATTTCATGTAATGCATCTGAGGATTCATTGGAGGATTTATTACCACTTGAACAGTTCATCCTATCTGAGAGAAAATTACTTGAATCTTCCCTGGCAACCATAATCATTCGCTGGGAAATTATCTAGATTTTGCTTTAGTCTCACTTGAAGAGACTATATTCCATCTGACTCCCAGCTTTGCTTTTGCTAGCAGTAGTATAGATCTAGTGACCATGATCCAGTTAAAGGATATGCATGTGCTATGAATGGTGTTGTATGCAATATGTTTCTGCTGCCTATCTTTTTATATTTCCTTGTTATCATTCTTGGGTTTTAGATTTTCATACTGGAGGAGAAATGATAATTTCGTGAAAAAAGGTAATGGCATTAGTTCTTCCAGAAGTAACCCAATTTTAATTTTCTTCCAGCTTTTGTCCCTCCTGATTGTCAATTGCTTTAGATAGTTCTTACAGTGCAACTACAGCAATTGCTCATATGCATGTAGATGAAGAACTTATTAGGTTGACATCCAAGTGAATGTAAATGTTTGTCTCATATTACGTTGACATTTTATCCAGGTTAATCTCACTGTTGAGAGAGATTGTGGACCTACTATGTCGGTTGACGTGGCAGAGATGATATGCTCCATACCATCCCTGGAGACAGCTACTTTGAAGAACACATTCTTCCATGATGGTTTTTATGCAGTACTTGCAAAAAAAGGGAGAGAATCAAAGGTGAGCTTGTGTTCCTCTATTTCACTATGTCACTGTGTAACAGGTGCAATATTCATTGCTCTGTGTTTACATCTATAACGGAAAACCTTCAATGAATTGATTCAGTGAATTGATAACTTCACAGGCATCACAGCACATCCCCCCCCCCCCCCCCAAAAAAAAAAAGCATATTAAAGGACAGAAGATATTTAAAAAAAAAATATTTTCCAAATTCTTGATCTAGGGATAAAATTTCAAGAAATGAGAAGAACTGTGGTGTCTGTGACTGGATTTGTAAATTCCACACTAACAAAATGTAAGAATACATGTATATAATGGAATATGGGAAAGAAGTGTCTTTGTTTGATTCCAATCCTATCGACCAGACCACTACATGTGATGAGTTTGAAATATTTCGGAAATGAATTATGCAGTAAACTATAATGTCATTCCGTATACATGGTGCCATATGTCATACTCTGCATTGAATTTCAGACCGAAATAAGTACCGGTATGATGTACTAGTATGTGAAAGCAAGATTTGAATGTGCTTTACAGCATGATCCTTCAAATTATTTAAGGGTGAAAATGAGTTTCATGTTTGCAACCTTGACTATTGAAGGATGAATTAGGAAGATACATTTCTCCATTTACTCGCACCAATATTGCTTGATTAATAATGATAATAATAATAATAATGTATTACATTTATATAGTGCATTACATGTACATGAATACTTCAATGCGCTTTACAATGTTACTATTGTTACCCCTGATCACTGGATTTCTAGCCCGTACAGTGTGCGCCATCTCCACTCCTTAGGGAGCATTGACCCCTTGGAAGAAACTTTATGTTTATCATGAATTTAAAGAATTGACAGGATTGTACAATCTAATATGATCATTATTTGGAATGTATCTCAGTGATGAGTTCAACTCTACATTAAAAGCAAAGGCATTGTCACTAAAGGTGCATATAATTCATGTCTGATAGACATTGAAAATTTGAACAATAACTATGTGAAACACTTTGTAGGTTTATTTCTGATATGTACATATACATTTTCATTACCTTTATTTCTTCTACCATTTATCAGTAATGTTTCAGTGGCCATATGCAAGTGATGGACGAGATCGGATTTGATTCACTATATTTCTTTTTCTATTTTGATGAGTTTGGATTATTTAGGAAACAATTTTCACAGGGATGTCATACCATATATGATGTCATACATGTACATGTATATGATGTCATATGGTAAACTCCTGAATTCTCTCCTTCCCATATAGGCTTAATACAGTTGTCATCCGCTTCCAGTAGGCTAAGGGTTAATGTTTATTCCAGGCTAGATGAATATGGTGCATGCAAAAGCAAGATTTGAAAGTGCTTGATAGATAAATAGAAAATGCCTGCTCCTTCCAGTTATTTACGGGTAAAAATGAGTTTTGTGTCGGAATTGATGATTGATGGATGACTTTGAAAGACACATATTTTGCCATGTATTATCAGCAATATACATGTAGCTTTTATCATCATGTTGGTAGAAACTTATGTAGTAGTTTATCATGATGTTGAACACATGGCAGGACTAAAAGATCCAATATTATCATTACTTCTGTGATTATCATTGAAAAAGTAATCAATCTAAAAAAAGTTTGAAAATTAAAACAGTATATCTTTTATGTTACCGTAATCTACATGCACACATAAATTATTTTCATGAGATGAAAACATGTACTCTTGCAGGTCCAAAAACTGAGTCTTGTAGGAGTTGAGTGTCCTACATCATCCTCATCACATGACCTAGCAGAAGCACTGTGTTCTATGCCACAGCTGAATGACCTGTCACTGCAGGGAATGCATTTCAGGGATGAGTTTTGCTCTGCATTGAAAGCAAAGGCATCATCCCTAAAGGTATGTATATACTTCCTGTCTGAGAGACATTGAGATTTTGAACAATAAGTATGTGAAACACTTCATAGGTTCATTTATGATATGTACATATTTATTTTCATTACCTTTATTTCTTCTACTACCATTTATCAATAATTTTGCAATGGCATATGCAAGTGATGAAAAAGATCGGATTTGAATCACTATATTTCCTTTTCTATTTTGATGAGTTTGGATTAATTAGGAAACAATTTTCGCAGTGATGTCATACCATATATGATGTCATACATGTACATGTATATGATGTCATATGGTAAACTCCAGAATTCTCTCCTTCCCATATAGGCTTAATACAGGTGTCACCCGCTTCCAGTAGGCTACGGGTTAATATTTGTTCCAGGCTAGAATGAATATGAGTGTTGTGTCAGAATTGATGGTTGATGGATGACTTTGAAAAGCACATATTTTGCCATGTATTATCAGCAATATACATGTAGTTTTTATGATCATGTTGGTAGAAACTTATGTAGTATGTTTATCATGATGTTGAACACTTGGCAGGACTAAAAGATCCAGTATTATCATTACTTCTGTGATTATCATTGAAAAAGTAATCACTCTAAAAAAAGTTTGAAAATTAAAACAGTATATCTTTTATGTTACCGTAATCTACATGCACACATAAATTATTTTCATGAGATGAAAACTTGTACTCTTGCAGGTCCAAAATCTGAGTCTTGTAGGAGTTGAGTGTCCTACATCATCCTCATCACATGACCTAGCAGAAGCACTGTGTTCTATGCCACAGCTGAATGACCTGACACTGCTTGGTATGGATCTCAGGGATGAGTTTTGCTCTGCATTGAAAGCAAAGGCATCATCCCTAAAGGTATGTATATACTTCCTGTCGGAGAGACATTGAGAATTTTAACAATAAGTATGTGAAACACTTCATAGGTTCATTTATGATATGTACATATTTATTTTCATTACCTTTATTTCTTCTGCTACCATTTATCAATAATGTTGCACTTGCCATATGCAAGTGATGAACAAGATCGGATTCGAATCACTATATTTCCTTTTCTATTTTGATGAGTTTGGATTATTTAGGAAACAATTTTCGCAGTGATGTCATACCATGTCTTACATGTACATGTATATGATGTCATATGGTAAACTGCTGAATTCTCTCCTTCCCATATAGGCTTAATATAGGCTTCCAGTAGGCTACAAATTAATATTAATTCCAGGCTTAGATAAATATGATGCATGTGAAAGCAAGATTTGAAAGTGCTTGATAGATAAATAGAAAATGCTGCTCCTTCCAGTTATTTAAGGGTTAAAAATGAGTTTCGTATCAGAATTGATGATTGATAGATGACTTAGAAAGGCACATATTTTGCCATGTATTATCAGCAATATACATGTAGCTTTTATCATCATGTTGGTAGAAACTTATGTAGTATGTTTATCATGATGTTGAACATATGGCAGGACTAAAAGATCCAATATTATCATTACTTTTGTGATTATCATTGAAAAAGTAATCAATCTAAAAAAAAGTTTGAAAATTAAAACAGCATATCTGATATGTTACCGTAATCTACATGCACACATAAATTATGTTCATGAGATGAAAACATGTACTCTTGCAGGTCCAAAAACTGAACCTTCTATCAATCAAGTGTCCTGCACCATCCTCATCACATGACCTAGGAGAAGCACTGTGTTCGATTCCACAGCTGAATGACCTGACACTGGATCTAATGGATCTCAGTGATAAGTTTTGCTCTGCATTGAAAGCAAAGGCATCATCCCTAAAGGTATGTATATACTTCCTGTCTGAGAGACATTGAGAATTTGAACAATAAGTATGTGAAACACTTCATAGGTTCATTTATGATATGTACATATTTATTTTCATTACCTTTATTTCTTCTACTACCATTTATCAATAATTTTGCAATGGCATATGCAAGTGATGAACAAGATCGGATTTGAATCACTATATTTCCTTTTCTATTTTGATGAGTTTGGATTAATTAGGAAACAATTTTCGCAGTGATGTCATACCATATATGATGTCATACATGTACATGTATATGATGTCATATGGTAAACTCCTGAATTCTCTCCTTCCCATATAGGCTTAATACAGGTGTCACCCGCTTCCAGTAGGCTACGGGTTAATATTTGTTCCAGGCTAGAATGAATATGATGTATGTGAAAGCAAGATTTGAAAGTGCTTGATAGATAAATAGAAAATACCTGCTCCTTCCAGTTATTTAAAAGGTAAAAATGAGTGTTGTGTCAGAATTGATGATTGATGGATGACTTTGAAAGGCACATATTTTGCCATGTATTATCAGCAATATACATGTAGTTTTTATCATCATGTTGGTAGAAACTTATGTAGTATGTTTATCATGATGTTGAACACATGGCAGAACTACAAAATCCAATATTATCATTACTTCTGTGATTATCATTGAAAAAGTAATCAATCTAAAAAAAGTTTGAAAATTAAAACAGTATATCTTTTATGTTACCGTAATCTACATGCACACATAAATTATGTTCATGAGATGAAAACATGTACTCTTGCAGGTCCAAAAACTGAGTCTTGGCCAAGTTGGGTGTCCTACACCATCCTCATCACATGACCTAGCAGAAGCACTGTGTTCTATGCCACAGCTGTATGACCTGACACTGCAGGGAATGCCTTTCAGGGATGAGTTTTGCTCTGCATTGAAAGCAAAGGCATCATCCCTAAAGGTATGTATATACTTCCTGTCTGAGAGACATTGAGAATTTGAACAATAAGTATGTGAAACAGTTCATAGGTTCATTTATGATATGTACATATTTATTTTCATTACCTTTATTTCTTCTACTACCATTTATCAATAATTTTGCAATGGCATATGTAAGTGATGAATAAGATCGGATTTGAATCACTATATTTCCTTTTCTCTTTTGATGAGTTTGGATTAATTAGGAAACAATTTTCGCAGTGATGTCATACCATATATGATGTCATACATGTACATGTATATGATGTCATATGGTAAACTCCTGAATTCTCTCCTTCCCATATAGGCTTAATACAGGTGTCACCCACTTCCAGTAGGCTACGGGTCAATATTTGTTCCAGGCTAGAATGAATATGATGTATGTGAAAGCAAGATTTGAAAGTGCTTGATAGATAAATAGAAAATGCCTGCTCCTTCCAGTTATTTAAAAGGTAAAAATGAGTGTTGTGTCAGAATTGATGATTGATGGATGACTTTGAAAGGCACATATTTTGCCATGTATTATCAGCAATATACATGTAGTTTTTATCATCATGTTGGTAGAAACTTATGTAGTATGTTTATCATGATGTTGAACACATGGCAGAACTAAAAAATCCAATATTATCATTACTTCTGTGATTATCATTGAAAAAGTAATCAATCTAAAAAAAGTTTGAAAATTAAAACAGTATATCTTTTATGTTACCGTAATCTACATGCACACATAAATTATGTTCATGAGATGAAAACATGTACTCTTGCAGGTCCAAAAACTGAGTCTTGGCCAAGTTGGGTGTCCTACACCATCCTCATCACATGACCTAGCAGAAGCACTGTGTTCTATGCCACAGCTGAATGACCTGACACTGCAGCTAATGGATCTCAGTGATAAGTTTTGCTCTACATTGAAAGCAAGGGCATCATCCCTACAGGTATGTCTGTATTTCATGTCTGAGAGACATTGAAAATTTGAACAATACCTGTGTGAAACACTTTGTAGGTTCATTTATGATATGTACATATTTATTTTCATTACCTTTATTTCTTCTACTACCATTTATCAATAATTTTGCAATGGCATATGCAAGTGATGAAAAAGATCGGATTTGAATCACTATATTTCCTTTTCTATTTTGATGAGTTTGGATTAATTAGGAAACAATTTTCGCAGTGATGTCATACCATATATGATGTCATACATGTACATGTATATGATGTCATATGGTAAACTCCTGAATTCTCTCCTTCCCATATAGGCTTAATACAGGTGTCACCCGCTTCCAGTAGGCTACGGGTTAATATTTGGTCCAGGCTAGAATGAATATGATGTATGTGAAAGCAAGATTTGAAAGTGCTTGATAGATAAATAGAAAATGCCTGCTCCTTCCAGTTATTTAAGGGTAAAAATGAGTGTTGTGTCAGAATTGATGATTGATGGATGACTTTGAAAGACACATATTTTGCCATGTATTATCAGCAATGTACATGTAGTTTTTGTCATCATGTTGGTAGAAACTTATGTAGTATGTTTATCATGATGTTGAACACATGGCAGAACTAAAAAATCCAATATTATCATTACTTCTGTGATTATCATTGAAAAAGTAATCAATCTAAAAAAAAGTTTGAAAATGCCATGTATTATCAGCAATACACATGTAGTTTTTGTCATCAAGTTGGTAGAAACTTATGTAGTATGTTTATCATGATGTTGAACACATGGCAGGACTAAAAAATCCAATATTATCATTACTTCTGTGATTATGATTGAAAAAGTAATCAATCTAAAAAAAAGTTTTGAAAATTAAAACAGTATATCTTTTATGTTACCGTAATCTACATGCACACATAAATTATGTTCATGAGATGAAAACATGTACTCTTGCAGGTCCAAAAACTGAGTCTTGTAGGAGTTGAGTGTCCTACATCATCCTCATCACATGACCTAGCAGAAGCACTGTGTTCTATGCCACAGCTGAATGACCTGTCACTGCAGGGAATGCATTTCAGGGATGAGTTTTGCTCTGCATTGAAAGCAAAGGCATCATCCCTAAAGGTATGTATATACTTCCTGTCTGAGAGACATTGAGATTTTGAACAATAAGTATGTGAAACACTTCATAGGTTCATTTATGATATGTACATATTTATTTTCATTACCTTTATTTCTTCTACTACCATTTATCAATAATTTTGCAATGGCATATGTAAGTGATGAATAAGATCGGATTTGAATCACTATATTTCCTTTTCTCTTTTGATGAGTTTGGATTAATTAGGAAACAATTTTCGCAGTGATGTCATACCATATATGATGTCATACATGTACATGTATATGATGTCATATGGTAAACTCCTGAATTCTCTCCTTCCCATATAGGCTTAATACAGGTGTCACCCGCTTCCAGTAGGCTACGGGTCAATATTTGTTCCAGGCTAGAATGAATATGATGTATGTGAAAGCAAGATTTGAAAGTGCTTGATACTTTTAGATAAATAGAAAATGCATGCTCCTTCCAGTTATTTAAGGGTAAAAATGAGTTTCATGTCAGAATTGATGATTGATGGATGACTTTGAAAGACACATATTTTGCCATGTATTATCAGCAATATACATGTAGTTTTATCATCATGTTGGTAGAAACTTATGTAGTAAGTTTATTATGATGTTGAACACTTGGCAGGACTAAAAGATCCAATATTATCATTACTTCTGTGATTATCATTGAAAAAGTAATCACTCTAAAAAAAGTTTGAAAATTAAAACAGTATATCTTTTATGTTACCGTAATCTACATGCACACATAAATTATTTTCATGAGATGAAAACATGTACTCTTGCAGGTCCAAAAACTGAGTCTTGTAGGAGTTGAGTGTCCTACATCATCCTCATCACATGACCTAGCAGAAGCACTGTGTTCTATGCCACAGCTGAATGACCTGTCACTGCGGCTAATGGATCTCAGTGTTAAGTTTTGCTCTACATTGAAAGCAAAGGCAACATCCCTAAAGGTATGTATGTACATCCTGTCTGAGAGACATTGAAAATTTGAACAATACCTGTGTGAAACACTTTGTAGGTTTATTTCTGATATGTACATATTTATTTTCATTACCTTTATTTCTTCTACTACCATTTATCAATAATTTTGCAATGGCATATGCAAGTGATGAACAAGATCGGATTTGAATCACTATATTTCCTTTTCTATTTTGATGAGTTTGGATTATTTAGGAAACAATTTTCACAGTGATGTCATACCATGTCACTCCAATTTTCGGCAATTACAGCAAAAATCGGCGTGACCACCAAATTTTAAGTGGCCATAGCACGGTAACTGATGGTCCAAATTCAATGAAAATGGTATCATTGGAAGGGAATTATGTGAACTATCTGAAAATGTCTTACTTTTGATGTAGGGCCAATTTAATGAGTGATGAACTTTTGACCTTTAATTTGACTGTGTGGATCACGCAACCTTGAGCCAATTATTTCATATCAGAATCCTTGACAATCTTTCTACAAAATACAAAAAAAAACCTGGAGATGTAATATTTTTTGTTTTCTAGCCCCTCTCAAAATTGGTATACTTACTGCAAAAATTTTCATTGCAGTCCCACACATAACTACCTGTGTATAGTGATTATGTATTCATCCTGAAACAACATAAGTCTATAGATGCTTACTATCCAGTACTTAAACTTGTTTTACGTGGGGAGAACAACTTATAAAACTTGATAATGATGATCAGACCCTCTTGCAGGCTTGCAAGCAATGTTAGTGCATAGAGAATTGAAGTAGATTAACAAAAACATTGTTAGCAACACCTTCTTAGAAGAATGCATAAATTGCCATTTTTTTCAGCAGACTGAGCTTGAGAGAATTTATCCACAGTTGGTAAACTTTTGCAATATGTCCTTCAGCTGCGTCTTAGATGATTTCCTAGATGATGGTGAAGTAAGAGAGGGAGCATTAATCTGACACGAAATGTTTTCTTGCTAACCCAACATCTTCAGCTTTTGCTACTAGTCCCTTGACAGTAAACAAAAATTTATGTGTCAGCTCCCATACAGACCAGATTCTGACTGCAGATGCCATCATTTATTTATTTTAATAAAACATTCCCAGTATCATGTTTTGTTATTCAAACCGGAGGATGTGTTAGAATCAGCTGTCGGATTGCAAGACTGAATTCTCATAGCATAAACTGTAAATGACAACACAGATCTGCCCCAGTAAGGAAATCTTCTCTTAGTGCTTATAAACTGAGCCAGGAAGAATAGACCAGAATTTAAAGTGCAATTTCATCACCTTAAGAAGATAAGAAAGAGAGCAATCCATCAATGGATGTAAAGAACAGAACTTTATCTGCTGTCTGTATGACAGTTTTCTAGGGAATGATATGGTAGATGAAATTGCTCATGAGTTTGTAGACTACCATGTCAAAGTCTTGCATCCACATGGGCCTGCAAATCAGTTCAGTTGGCCAGCAAGGGAAGACACATGTTGGATGGAGAAGAAACCATTTTTGCTAGGTTGATGCTCCTTCTCATACATGTACATCACCATCATATCAGAAATATATCAAATCAGACACTGAAGAAGGAAAATTTATCCACATTAAATAGATTCCCTCAAGCTTTGATTGCTGAATACCTGATAATTTCTTCATTGTTTCAGAAGGAATGTAGCGTCATTAATTAATATTTTTGTCAATATACTTCAACTTTCTATGTATCAGTATTGCTTTGCAAGCCTGCAAGAAGGCCTGATGATTGTTATCAACTCAGTTATTCCCCTCTTTACATTTTTAAAAGATGTTTTAGTAATCAATAAGCAACTATAGAATACATTGTATCAGCATATACAGCAAGAATACATATTATATACAGGTGGTTATGTGTGGGAATGCAATGAAAATTTTTGCTGTAAGTATACCAACTTTGAGAGGAGCTAGAAAGCAAACAAAAAATATCACATCTCCAGTTTTTTGGTATTTTATAGAAATATTATCAGGGATTCAGATACCAAAAAATTGGTTCAAGGTTGCGTGATCCACACAGTCAAATTAAAGATCAAAGCAAAGGTCAAAAGTTCATCACTCGTTAAATTGGCCCTACATCAAAAGTAACACATTTTTCAGATAGTTCATATAATTCCCTTTCAAATGATACCATTTTCATTGAATTTGGACCATCAGCTATTGAGCTATGGTCACTTAAAATTTGGTGGTCACGCTCATTTTCGCTGAAATTGCCAAAAATGGGCATGTCCTAGTGCGAAAACCATGCATCTGATTGCGCTGAAATTTAGAATATTGTCATGGGCCATGTCAAATTACCTATTTACCAAATATGAACGAATTCTGAGACGATGCGATTTAATTTTAATATTTTGGGGGGTGATTTGACACGGTTAGACCCTATGGTATACTCTGCATTAACCTGTTGACTACTGAATTCTCTCCTTCCCATAGGCTTAATACAGGCGTCACCCGCTTCCAGTAGGCTATGGGTTAATATTAATTTCAGGGTAAGAGGAATATGATGCATGTAAAAGCAAGATTTGAAAGTGCTTGATAGATAAATACAAAATGTATGCTCCTTCCAGTTATTCAAGGGTAAAAATGAGTTTCATGTCAGAATTGATGATCGATGGATGACTTTCAAAGACATGTATTATCAGCAGTATAGCTTTTATTAACATGTTTTTAGAAACTTTATGTTTATCATGATCTTGAAGAAATGGCAGGATTAAAAGATCCAATATTGTCATTATTTCTATGATTATCAGTGAAAAGGTTGACATCATGCATACTCTTTAAGGTCCAAACACTCTGCCTTGAAGAAGTCAGGTGTTCTACACCGGCCTCATCACATCACCTAGCAGAAGCACCATGTTCTATGCGACAGCTGAATGACCTGACACTTTACTTTGTTTTTGTTTCTGAATGTTTTCCGTTAATTTCCTTTCATAATTTCTTCTATGCTTCCCTATGAATTTCTTTATTTTCCTATATTCTCTCTTCTTTTTTTTCTTATGACTGTTTTTTCCCCTTTATATTTGTCCTTTTATTTTCCCAGTTTTCATCATTTCTTCTATGCTTCCTTATTGTTTCTCTATGTTTCTATCTTGTCTCTTTGCTTTGTCTTATGGTTACTTGTGCTTTGTTTGTCTTTTTTCCTCTTTATGTTTTCCTTTATATTCCCCATGATCTTTCATCATTTCTTCTTTGCTTCACTATGTATTTCTTTATTTTTCTATATTCTCTTCTGTATTTCCTTATGTTGTACTTTATTTTTCCCCTTACTTTGCCTTTATTTTCCCCCCTTTCATCATTTCCTCTATTCATTCCCTATGTGTATATCTTTTATAGGGTCAGACAACTTTGCCGTCTAGGGACAGAGACTATCTTGTTCTGCGTGTGTTACGCTTCACAAAAATTGTCTCATTGACGACTGAGTTTTTGGGCCTATATTTCTACAACGAGGCAATACACGCTCGTCGTTGTCCTGTTGTAAATTCAAACACACTCGCTCTGAAACTCAGATCTCAAGGAGACAATTTTAGCGTACAAAATAATATCCATCTTCGCTTCTACCTGGTCGATTTCTACCGTTCGATGTTCTATTTGAGTTAGTGTTTCATTTTAGAAGTGCTAGTAATGAAATCATAAGCAAAACAAATTTTCAAAGATGTGTTAAGGTAATGAAGTCCAGTCAGACAAACTTTTACAGACTGAAGGCCAGCCCGTGTAATCCGATCACTGCTTATAAACAGCTATCGTCGAGTGAAGGCCTACCATGCTGAAGAAAATGGAATATTTTTGTGAATTTTAATGCAATATCTCTGAAATTACCGACCCAATTTTCATGCTTTAAACGCTATTTTGTTATACAAATCCTCGTTGGCAAAAATGGAATTAAAATGAGGATATACTTTTTGAATACATGAATATTTTCTTTTTCATAATCTCTTCAGTCAAGGCTCTAACGCCCAGTCTGATCAGCGCTGCAGCATGCTCAAGACCGTTCACGAGTGCTGCATGTTTTATAACCCAAATGTGACAAATCCGAGTTTTTTAAAGGACATGAAAATTAGGTTGTACAGAAATTGGATATCCACTTTGGGTGCAGTGGAAAGTTATCCACTTTAGAAATTGCTAATTCTCTGATGAGTTCATCATAAATCATGACAGATATAGGTTTGTGCAGTGAACTGTGAATTACATGGCTTATGAATTCAAAAGTTTATGCATGAGTGATCATGTTTTGTCTTTCTAATCACACTTTGATAATGGAAGTTGTTTTGACAGTACCGTATTATCTGGTGTTGATTGAAGTCTGTGGTAATTGTAGCGGTGCTCCTGGTAGTTCGTGTGGGGGGGGGGGGGAAATGGTTGTGTGTGGCTTTGTGCGTAGTGTGTGCGTGGATGCTCTTGTATCTATATGCGAGGACAGTGAACAAAGAAAAATTGCTGTGAACAATTGTCATCCGATGTCTCCAAATAGTCCTATAAGGTCAAACAATAGATTTAAGCCTTATTCCGCCAGCCTTCGGAGGACAGAAAAACAATAAAGGAACCAAAGCTGTCCACAAAAGTAAAGTCATGTGAAGATGTGCTTGTGTGCATGAGGGGGTGTGTGTGTATGTGAGACATGTCACAATTCCAAAAGGTGTTTTTCATTGTCATAGGTCCATCAATAGGCATTTTGCTCCATCCAAACCATTCATCCCATCTTTCCTTCCCCAAAACTCTACCATTTCCAAAACTCATTTGCCATAAAGAATGTTTGCTGATTAATACCCATTTTGTTGATTGATTGATTGATTCATGATTGATTGGCAGATCGATTGATCGAATCAGTGTTTGATTGATTGAATGATAGGATCAGTCTTTGATTCTGAGTTATCATATTCCATTCATCCCATCTTTCTTTTGCCAAAACTCTACCATTTCCAAAACTCATTTGTCATAAAGAATGTTTGCTAATTAATACCAATTTCATTGATTGATTGATTGGCTGATCAATTGATCAAATCACTGTTTGATTGATTGAATGATTGGATCAGTCTTTGCTTCTGAGTTATCATATTTCTGTTCCTGAATAATGGTGACATAAATCATGCCATACCCAGCACAAATCCTTACCCTAGTCATACATTATCAATTACCACAGATAAAGAGTGGGTAATGCTTTTAGAACTTCCAAAGTCAAACTGTGATCAATGATGCATAAACATTTAATTACATAACATCATGTCATGCACCGCACAAATCCATCATAATCTATCATAAACTTATCATACCAAAAGAAATTTCTAAGCTGCATGGAGAACTTCTAATCTCAGCCCAAATGGATAGTGAAGACCTGTGCAGCCTAATTTTCATGTCCTTTACCAAAGTTGGCAGTGCTTACCCAAGCATGAAATATATTTTGATTTTTTTTTTCTATGGTCATATGATAGAAGAGACTTTCAGCTATCCATATATACAAAAATTCCCCTTAAAATTCACTAAAAACTTTTATTATACTCTACCAAACAAAGTTTGAAGGTGGTATATTGGAATCAGCGCACAGTTGGACGGTCGGTCAGTCGGGCAGTTGGTCCTTTACAAATCTTGCGGATCAAACTTCTTTCTGATTTCTCGAGCAATTCTCATGAAATTTTGCAAACATATTGGTCTTAATTGGGATAAAGAATTACAAGACACACTTTTTGAATGTGTCGGAAAGTGTGTTGCCATGGTAACAGCATATTATTCCAGTAACTCATGGAAAAAATTTGGCAAACACATTAGTCTTTGAATAAATATGTGCAAGACATTTTTCTGAATGTGTCGGAAAGTGCTAGCCATGGTAGCAGCATTAGAACAATAAATTTGGAAATATCTGGTGGATCAAAATACTTAATTTTCCCAGCACTGCTCATGAACTTTGGGAAACATGTTGGGGTGGGGTTATATTAATCACCTTCAGTGATTGCTATTTTGGGGGGGGGGGGGGGTTGCTTCAAAGGTGTATCGTTTTGAGCGGACCTCGGTACAGCACGCATATCCCCCAAACAAGTTGCTTAAAGCGTACCAATATTACACCAGCTCAGTTAGGCTACCAATATCAGTGCTCACAGCATTCAAGGAATTCCTTCATGTTGGTACCCACTTACATCTGGGAGGATTGTAGCAAATGTAGATTAATGTCTTGCCAAAGGACATTGTGCTGCAGTGGGATTCGAAACCC
>JAPZVO010000626.1:0-29964 GCA_029962745.1 Echinometra lucunter
GGTTTTTTATTTGACGCTTGGGTTTGCATTTTTTCTTTATGGTAAATGTAATTTTGTTTCTATTTAAATACTAGTTTGTTTGCAGATTTCAGAATTTAGCTGTATATTGTTTTTTTATTTTTTTATTTTACTACCTATGCACAAGGTGTAGCTCAAAGCAAAGGATTTTCCGTATGAATTTGATAGTTATAATATATTGACGTTGAAAGCAATACGAAGGGTATTTTCAAAGATAGTCGTGTAACTTATATGTTATTAGTAAGTTAGTTTTTAGCTTTGGTATACATTGCATTTTATAATGAGGTAATCTAGGACAGAAAATGGGTCGAGTGGAACTGATCTTTAATAATGGATTGAAAATAGAAAAATCCGCTTGTGTGTCCTTGATAGCTATTTTTTAAATAGGAAGAAATATTGGAGAAATACTGTGCAATGGTATTATTTGCCATTTTAAGCTGCATTATAAATAACTGCCCTATACATGCAGAGTATTTCCTTTCTCTATAAAAAATAGTTTAAATTATCCATTTTCTTTAGTGCATTCAGATACGGTGGCTTAAAGATGTTCATATCCAACTTTTACTTTGCCGCACGTAATTTTCTTTCATTTAGCTAATTGTCTTTTAAAATTAGATTTATCGTACTGCCTGTGATTCATTTTTCTTTTATTCAGAATAAGCATAAGAGGTTTTAGGCATGTTAGGGTAGCAAAATTATTAGTTTTTCTGTATGCCATGATTAGTGAGAGATATTTTTAAAGGTAGGCTTAAAATTTCAGATAATTTTGAAAATATGCTTAGTGTTTGAAATACTGCGCACTTACTTGCCACGGGGAGAAAATAAAACTGATCGTTATTGTGAATATTGAATGATGTCTGATTTGTATTTATTACATGTGCATTATCATGATTATTATAATGATGACAGTGATAATGTGATGTTTATGGTTGCTATGATAATGATGGTAATAATAATGATAATAACGAAAATAAGAATATTAATATTGATAATGATTATGATAATAGTAATGATTATCATCATTATCAATACTTATATATGTAGGTCTACCATTACCGTTATCATTTGTCATTAGGATAATATCAGTGTTACTATCGTCATCATAGTTATCATTTCACCCAAAACGAGACATGACAGACAGAGTTTAGATGTTCATATTCATATTGTAGCGTTGGTGTGTACTTCTGTATTATTTGCACTATTCAGGCGGCTGTTTATATGATATTCCAGCACTCGACGTTTCTAAAAGGGGAGAAGGAAACCCAACATTTAAAATGTCCTGTTAATTAATTATGCAGTTACTTGTATCAAATTTCATATCAAATGAAAGCGTTGCTCATAGTGCTTTCCAATGGTATTAGTTTCAAGGGTAACGCGTCAATGAATGCCATTGTCTTTAACATTTTATGCAAAATATCAGGAAGTTCATTTTCCTCTAAAGCAAAATAGGTAGGATGTGATTGAATGGCTTTTTGAAATTCATGGTAGCTCTCCATAGCCATTATTTATCAAGCGGATCTCCGTGTGATTGAGCATATGCCTGAACAAATAGTATGAACTTGACATTACAAAGTACATGACTGACGGTCATAAATCTTGGTCAAGAAGGCATTCGATTTTCAATCAGCACAGAAAACCTGTTTAGTTATTTGCTGTGCTGCAACCACCAAATTTTCATAGAACACAGACATTTTGAAATAAAGAAGACGACAAGCAAACAAACAAAAACAGCAAAGTCAAATCTTCAGATACAAATATGATATTTTCCCTCTTTATGCTCCTGGTCTGTCAGTTGCTTTGCTTCGGGATCTTTTTTCCGACTTATGGTTTCGCAATTCTTTTGGTATACTTCATAGACAAACTGGTTGAGATTCAGCCAGGCAAGTTCTCAGCAAAGGCTTCTTAACTGAAAAGACTTTACAATGCAAACACCCTGAAGAATATGTAGATAACGCCTCACTAACACAAATTTGATGGAAAAACCCAAAAAAACTATGATCCTGATGATTATGAAAATTGACAGAAGGCTTCTTGTTAACGTCATCTACAATCCCCCCCCCCCCCCGAGAAAAATACGATGAGCCTATCATGAATTATAAAAGAAATCAGTTTGCAATATGAAAGTCGTTGTAGATTATGAAACTATCAGTCGGTGAAGAACCCGTCTAATTCGGCCCAGTAGTCACAAAGAAATGGGGATTTTTGTCATGTTTGTAAACAATGTCATAAGTCCCTACTGTCCAAGTTTGAACAAGAAGGACCCTCAAATCACTATGGACAAATGACACTCGTTTTTTAATTGTTTGCAAAGGAAATCTTTATTTTCTTTTGGGGTTTTGGTTGTGATGAAAAAATTTATTTTTTCATATTTATCATCATTCTTGATGTTGTTCCTGTTGCTGTTGTTGCTAATGAAGGGAATGTGGGTATGTTTTTCTATAACAAAATAAATCATGAATGAGAAACGATGAGCAGTTTTCAGAGTTTTTAAGACGTTGGTTATTTGTAAGTAATAAAATTCTATGATTATGAAACAAAATTATGAATGAGACTATTTCGTAAGTGCCTTATCTTGATCTTTGAAGCGAGGTTTTTTTTAAAACATAATCTGGAACAATGTTTATTAAATAATATGCATAAATTTGAATAAATTTGGAAACAAGTCTCCTGTGAACAAGATATTTTCGTCTTGTGAATGCCAAGGACATTATTGATAAAAGATGGAGTAAAGTGACCGATGACGCGCTTTACTAAACTCCCTGATCCTTTATCTATTGGACTACAGAAAGAATAATGACGCATGATGATACACCACTGCAATAACAATCAAAGCAAATCAAAACAAACAGCGATTTCCTTTGTAAACCATTCAAACTGACAGTGGGATTGTCCATTGCGCATTGAGTTCACCATCTGTCTAAACTTGGAAGGAAAGGACCTGTGCCGTTTGCTTGAAATATCTGTATTTCATCGTGACTACTAGACCGAATCAGATGGTGTTTTCACTCCCTGGTAAAGGAATATCTATGATTTCATAATCTAACATGAGTTTCATATTGCAAAATGATTTCTTTCATTTTATTTTATTTGTCGTTTTATTTAAACAGGGTAGCCCTTTCAGTTAAAAAACTGCTCGACCAAGGGGCCCTGTATCAAATGATAAAAAACATATTTACAAACATAATATACATAAGAATGAAAACAAAAATTACACAAAAATTAAACAAAATACAATATTGAAACGAACAGAAACAACCGATAAAAAAAAAAAAAAAAAAAAAAAAAAAAAAAAGGATGAGAAGGAAATTAGGGGAAAAAAACGGTTGATGAATAATATGTATACAAGTATCAAGTGAATTATTGCTGTGTGAGGGAAAGAAGTTTGCAGTGTTTTTTAAATGAATCTAGAGAATTTAATGAACGTAAAGAAGGGGGTAATGTATTCCATATAAGGGAGCCTTTATAACAAAAAGATCTTTTAAAATATTCGGTTCTGGGTTTAAAAATGAATAAAGGACAGGCAGTTGCATATCTAGTATTGAAATTTGTCGTTCGATGGCATACTATATCACTAATATACTTTGGCATCTTACCATTTATTACTTTATACATCCATATTTGAAATTGATATTGTACTCTCTCAACAACTGATTGCCATCTTAAGCTGGATAATAATATTCGACGGGGTGTCAATATATCTGCATTCAATATCAAACGGGCGTAACGATTTTGAAGCTTTTGTAGCTTATCTAAATAACATTTTGCTGAACTGCCCCATAAAACAATGCCATAGTCAATATGAGATAATATCAAACTATCGTATAACAATTTCAAGATTCTTTTCGGCAAAATATATTTAATTCTTTTTATACATGCTATGGTTCTAGATATTCTAGAAACAATTTTCAATATACGTACATCCCACTTCAAGCAACTATCAAATATTACACCAAGATATTTGAATTCATTTACAACTTCAATGACATTATCTCTGTATTTCAAGCATATAGTTTTATTTTTAATTCGTTTACTTGTCCCAAATAACATAACCTTACACTTCTTAATATTCAACATCAAATTATTTCTTTCAATGTGATTGACTATTTTTTGAAACTCACATTCCAGCGTTTTCTCAACAAGGGCAATTTCTTTTCCTTGGCAGAATATTGCCGCATCATCAGCGTATAAACTTACTTTAGTATTTTTACAAAAGGGCAAATTACAGAGGTCATTAATGAACACAGTAAAAAGAAGGGGGCCCAGTATTGATCCCTGTGGGATTCCAGTTTTTACACCTTTAAAACCTGACTGAACACCGTTAACCAGGACACATTGTAATCGATCACTTAAATAACTTTTAAACCAAGCTAATTCTTTTCCCTTTATACCATACTGTTCCAATTTGTGAAGTAAAATGGCATGATTCACCGAATCGAATGCACGTTTCAGGTCCAGAAATAGTGCTCCGGAGATAAGACCCCTATCTACTCCTCTTAACAAGAAATCATTCACATCAACCAGTGCTGTACCTGTTGAGTGAAGCGGTCGGAAGCCCGATTGTCTCTCACTAAGTAGACCATTGTCATTAAGGTAATCATACAATTGGGAGTGCACTGCCTTTTCCAAAATCTTAACAATATGTGAAAGAACTGAAATCGGACGGTAGTTGGACGGAGTTTTCTTGTCTCCGTCCTTGAAAATAGGCGTTACCCTTGCGCTCTTCCATTCAACAGGCACATAACCAGTGGAGAGCGAACAATTAAACAAATGTGTAAGAGGTCTTGCAATGAAAGGTGAAGCGAGCTTCAATAGACGTGGATGTAAATTGTCAACACCACTAGATTTGAAGACAGATAAATTGGATAGTTCTTTGTATACAAAATCCTCTGTTATAGAATCACACAAAAAGATCTCATCGGTTAATTGATGTAATTCATTAGAAGTATGTTCAGTGTTACATCGACTGGCAGTTTGAGTGAAATATTCGTTAAATATTGATGCAATACACTCAGAATCATCAAGAGCATGTCCATCCCTTATCAACTCGATTCTATCCCCAGATCTTTTCTTAAATGAGACTTTCTTTAATGTTTTCCAGGTTTTGCGAGGATCACCAAGATGCTCATTAAACTCAGAGAAATAATATTCTCTTTTAAGTTTTTATTAAGATTATTTACTGCATTTCTTTTCTTTTTGTATTCATTCCACTCATCGTCGTTTCTAGTTTTATCAAATTTTGCCTTCAAAAAATCACGCTCACGCGCTAATTTCAAATAATCATCAGTTATCCACGGTGATCCATTAATTTTCCTTCGAACACTGACAAAGGGGGCGTGTTTGTTGCATAATTGATTAAAGCACGATTTGAAATATTCCCACAAAAAATCGACATTATCACTGTCATAAAAATTTGACCAAATAAGTTTTTCTCCGTCATTCACAAACTTAGAAAGGTCAAAATTACGAAATGATCTAAATCTACTAATAGCTGGTTTTTTCTTCGTACAATCCTTTTTCAAATTGACATACACCAAAGAATGATCACTAATACCCATGGAAATGACACCAGAATTGAGATTACTCTCAGCAGACGGTACAAAAATAAGATCAATGCATGATCGACTCGTGGGTGTTACCCTGGTTGGCTTGTTAATGAGCTGATGAAAATTAAAATAATCACACATGCTCTGTATCTTTCTAGAAAGGGTATTAATAGTAAACATGTTACAATTCAAGTCACCTAGGACAATAATATTGGATGAAGTATCATTAACTCTTTCTATGTTATTTTCTAACGTCTCGAAAAAGTCTATGGTACTACTTGGAGGTCTGTAAACGACACATACAAACCATGGTTGCGATTGCTTAAATTTGATTTCTAACCACAACACCTCCAAATTTTCATTTTCAAGATCAGACCTTCTAGTGTAAGAAATTGAGTCTTTGATATAACATCCAATTCCACCGCCACTAGCATTGCGATCTTTTCGTTCAAAAACATATCCTTCGATATTCACCTGTTGTGTGTCGATAGTTTCATCGAGCCAGGTCTCTGACACAGTAAATACATCAATAATATTTTCAGATAGATAGTGACAAATATGGTCTGACTTGTTTCGAAGACTTCTAACATTTAAATGAGAGATTACAAAGCCTTTGCTGATCACCAACCCTTTCTTAGAAAAATTATTTCTCTTGTCACATATAGGAAGAATATCAATGTTTTCAGATAGATCTGAAATGGTTTCTGAATAAAACGCCAATTCGTTAAAAATACATTTATTACATATCCAATCAGACGAAGAGTAAAAAAAGTCTTCACTAAGAGAAGAACATGATAGATGGATCCATTGTGAACATCTCACACAAAGAACAGCGTTTTGATTATTTTTAACAGGTTTTAAACATATAAGGCAAGGATATTTTGGCATCATGACTTACTTCAGAGGAATACTTTAACAACAAGAAGAATGTGAGGACACAATCTACAATAATTGCTCAATGTCACGTTCCGACGAGATCCTCACCTTCTCGTCATCCTTTGTTAGCACAGTGATTTTACAGTCATTCGTCCAAATTTTCTTGACCTTCGGGCACTTTCGAGCTTTGTTAAAGAGTATCTGCCGATTCTTGGTAAGGTGTTCGTTGACGTAGATCTTGCTTCCGCGTAGATTGGTGCGGGCACGGTAGAATTCGTCTCTCACCTTGTACCTCGCGAATTTGACAATCAAAGGTTTCGGGCCTTCCGAAGCATCAGGATTTCTCGGATGGATTCGATGAGATCTATCGATGTCCCCGACAACCATGTTGATTTTCAACTTTTCTTTTGCAAATTTCACAATCAGCTCGTCGGTGTTTTCATTAGCTGAGTCTGCCAATCCATGAATACGCAGACAATTCCTGCGACTATATGCTTCTTGTTCCTCAATTTCTGCTGCCGATACCGCTATCTTTTGCTGAAGGTCAATGACGTCTTTCTCAAGCTTTTGGATCGCACGGAGCTTCATTTGGAAATCATGGTCCAGTGATTCGTATACGCGTTGCGTCACTGTGTCCAGAATGGCCTCTGTTACGGCTTTTGTAACGGCGTCAATGACCTCCTGATGACAAAGGGCTTGGACAATACGCTCATGAAGAGTTTCATTGAATTCGTCCAAATGGATAGGTCCTGGGGTTGGAGACGATTTGGTTGGTTGACCAGCCGAACAGACCGAATGGTCATCTTCGTCGGACGTCTGAGCTGCCCCGGGGCCCCAGGCTAGTGGAGTGTGTAGAAACTGATCCTTGTTTGAAGGTCCTCGCTTCTTTTTTTGCCTTTTACGTGCGCTTCTTGTAGACATGATGATGTTCCAAAATTTCACTCAAAAACAGATAGTGGTTATAGACCAACAAGTAGTTGCATCAAAATGAGTCAGAGTTGTGAGGAATTGGTAAAAAAATCACAAATTTTCCTTAAAAAATGAGCGAGTAGCTAAAACATTGTCTCCTCCTCTCGTACGCATGCGCAAAATTATCGATACTTATAGGCCCATCGTATTTTTTTTTTTTTTTTTTTTTTTTTGGGGGGGGGGGGGGGGGGGGGGGGACAAACTGTATATTGCGTTGTGCCAGTGAACCACCCGGGATTTCACACCAAATTTGGCAGAATGGTGTTCACTGATGCTCGACCATCTGCCGAATGGGATGTCAAAATTTTTTTCCTGACGCTTGAACAAAGTGTGACTGTATTTCCCAGGTGTTTCCCATAATCTCAATTGAATTATAGGAAATAATAAATTCTGCAATGACAAAAGTTTATAAACAATAATTATATCTGCATATTTCATGTTTAGCCAATGCGATTTAAAATGATCGAGAATTCCATTTGGCTGGCTATATATTTAAGTCGTTCGTAGCATTATTCGTAACTTTACGAACACCTTTATGAAGCACCCCCATGTACCCATTACAGTTCGTTATTCCGAAGGTTCGTTAGTCCGAAAATGATATAAGGTTCGTCAGTTCGTTAGTTATTTTCGGACTAACGAACCCTATTTCATTTTCGGACTAACGAACCTTCGGAATAAGGAACATCACCCGCATCTTATGCCCTTGTCAATGTTCTGCAAGGATTTATCCAAAATGAACAATTCAAATGAAAGTATGTTTTTTCTAATATTGCACGGTAATGTGAGATGCTTCAAACTAGTTAAGGACGAAGAGAATATAGGCTTTTTGGCGATGAAAATAAATTGGTAGTATTTGGTAGCAGATGATATCCAATGAACTGAAATCCTTTGTAAAGCATCATTTATACACTCAGCCAAAAAGTAAGTCCTACCATGCCTACCGATTTTGATCATTCAAAATGTAATAAATAGAGAATTTTCTTACGCATAACATGAATGGTATGTGTCTGCCGGCTGATGGAATTTTAGGTGTGAATCATGCATTTTATGATAAAAGGTTTGAAAGAAAGTTTTGTGATTTGTGTCAGCTTACGAGTACAAGGGATTCACGCATGTTTCTGAACATTCAAGCTCCATGTTCACTTTTAATAAGCATCACAGTGGGTGAAGTGTTCAATAACTGATAGGTCCATCATCTGATTTGATCAACCCGTGACACCATTTCAACATACTCTTCGTCAAAGCTTGTATGCGACGTTGAACCAGGTTGGCCCAGGCCCTCTTGAAAATGTGTCGGAACTCCTCCAAACACTGCCATACAATTCCTTCCTTCAACTTCTTGTTGGCCTTCCGTTTAATGTTATCCCAGAGATTCTTGATGGGGTTGCAGTCGAGGGATTTTGCAGGCCATTCCGTACGCTCACTGTCTTTTTCCTCCACAACAGATCAACAACACTAACACAATGGAGCCTTGCATTGTCGTCAGGGGCGTGGCTAGACGTTTTTCAGTGGGGGGGGGGGGGGGGGGGGGGGGGGGGGGGGGGTGGGGGGGGGGGGGGGGGGGGGTATAGAGGCCACTGATTACCGACAAACATTGTCATCGATTACCGACGACCAACATCTATTACTTAAACCGTCTAAAGCCCATGGGGCACTTTCAGGTGTGTGCCTCTATCATATTTTCCTTCGTCTCTCCTACACAATTTCATTCAATTTCAACAAGCTTTGGTGATTTTTATATAAGCGAGCGAGAAAAAACATACACCTTTTTTCATGTTATTTCGTCGAAATAGACTTTGGCCAGTATAAGAAACCTAAATCATATATTCGGTCACCTTGCTTGCCGAATTCATTTGCTTGCAGAAACTATCCTGTATCTAAATATTATACGAGCGAGCGAAGCGAGCGAGGACAAAATATATACTCTTTTTCATGGCTGAGGTGATTATTTATTTTTCATAAAAATACACGATGGGCCGAAAGGTATTCCAAAACGACCCCGTTTTTTAATATTATACGATCGAGTGCAGCGAGCGAGGAAAACTATACACTCTTTTTCATGCTATTTCGTCAAAATACACTTAGGCCAGTAAGATATCTAACTCATATATTCGGTAATCTCGCTTGCCGAATTATTTTGCTTTTCCTTAACCATCCAGTATGTGAAAAATATACGAGCGAGCGCAGCGAACGAGAAAATGTTACAACCTTTTCCATAGAATGACTATTATTTTGTTCATCAAAATACATTTAGACATAATAAGATATCCAAATTATGTATTCGATTTTCCTAAAAAGCGAAACCATCCATCATCTATACGAGCGAGTGAAGCGAGCGAAGCAAATAATACCCTCTTCTTAATAGTAGAATTCTTATTGCGTCATCAAAATACACTCCTATAAGATACGTAAATAATATTCGATCACCTATTTGCCAAATATTTGGGCACCTCACTCGCTGTTTCTACCAGGACGAAGCGAGCGACCGACAAAATAATGCTATATTTTCTATGAACACTGAGATTCTAGTCCGGAATCGATGGAGGACTGGGTAACCCGATTACTGGACGACCCCATCATCACGGTACACTATCGTCGGTATACAGTGAGCGCGCCAATTGAGTAATATAAAAACTTGCCAAGGCACGTATATTCACGATTGCTCGCTGCCATTTTGGCAAATGGCTATTGCATTTCTCCGAATTAATGAACTGGTTCGATGGGCAGGGCCGATTCCATCTCGTGGGATCGTAACCCGCTAATGAGCAAAAGAAGCCTCTCGAAAACATAAGTACAAAATCAATACCCGTATCCATATGATTCGCAAAATGAATATGTATAAAAATATGTATCTGGCTCTATCGTGAAGGTTACATTATAACACATAGATTTTAAAAGATATTGCGTAAAATGAAAAATGAAGACTTCTTGTAAAATTCATGAACAATATGCAAAAACTTGTACTGCATATCATTTTCTGCGATAATTTTTTAATCAAACTTAATCGTAGGTAAATGAAGTATTGCTCTTATATAGCAGAAGACCCAAAGTGCGATTTAAACAAAAAAAAAACTGCTTTGCACCCATTGCTGAATTTCTCATGAAGAACTTTTGAATACACAGTAAGATTTGTAATTAAAACATATTTAACGAGATTCATGTACTGTGTTGGTATCAGGCATTGCCCCGGGGATGTTCGGCTGTGGCACTCATGATTTGTATTGCTTAAGCAAATTGAAGATAAAATGAAATCCAGCCACGGATGCAGAACAAAATCTGGTGCAGCTTTAGAAAAATGTACACTTAAAAGGATTTCAGCACGGAAAAGTTAAATATTGAATTATGAGGGGGAAATAATAAATAATATGTGGCGTGAAAGTGAATATGGCCTCTTTTCCTGACGACAGACGGTGGGAAAATAAATTTCAAATTAAGCTTTCGGAAAGTCATACTTATGATAATTTACTCATATAGAACACTGATAGATGTAGATTTCATATACTTGACTCGGAATTTTTCTTAATGTTCTATACAATTTATACTCAAATAAAATTAAATTGATTGCGTAGAGAGATTTCAAAAATATGTAAACGAGTATTTCCGCCCTCATTGACCGTTTTGTCCTCAACCCCTGTATAAACCATGCAAGATGTCAGCGCGCATGAAACCCTCATTTGTTGTTTAGTGAATGATGATGAAGGATCAAGCAAGAATGCCCGACAAAGTACAGCCGGGAGAGTCCTTCCTGACCCGACATGGTCCATCATTCCCCCGACTCAACGTCTGCACCGTACCCACGCAAGCACGACCTCGGAACATCTCTTTCTCTCTCCGAGACTTTTTTTTTCTTCTCTTTACCTTGTCATCATCGTTTTTCTTATCCATTTTCTTCATTTTTTCCTCTTTTCCTCCCCCCGATGTTGGCGGCATCGAACCTGGACATCAAAGGCCTCTTTTTCTCTTTTCTTTTTCTTTTTCTTTTTCTTCCTTCTCTTTTCTTTTCTTTTTTCCCTTTGTCTTCTCTCCTTTTCCCTTTCTCTTTTTCTTCTTCTCCATTTTCTTTCTTTTTTCTTTCCCCTTCTCATTTTTTCTCTCCCCCTTTTTCATTTTTCCCGACGGCAGCGCAGATTTACAGAAAATATTCTGAGAAGTGGGGGGGGGGGGGGGGGGGGTTGGTCACATCCCCTGCTATAGCTACGGCCCTGATTGTCGTCCATAAAAACAGACTTGTCTCCGGTGGCTGCTGCACACGGCAGGACGTGCAGCTCCAACATATCGTCGGGTGGTCAGTCAACCTGGAACGGGGGAACCAGATCTGTGATCCCAGGCATGGGTGTTGATGCTCCCCCACCCCCCTCATCATCACTCTTCCAACTTTGGAGCTCTCTTTATCCGCGACGCAGTCACGTTTGAGCTCCTCCCCTACCCTTCTCCAAACTCTCTCTCCCTTCGATCTTCTTTTGGTAGCAGATGATAGGCCTATCAAATATTGAACACGTCATTCATGCAAGGAGTTTTAAGGGCTGGAGTCACATCTAACACACTCCCTTTGAAGTGACGTTCGATGCCGCCAGGAAAAAAATATGTCAGGCATGTGCTTAAATCGATCTTCCTTGCAGATACGTAGACAAAAGTTTTGTGCCTGGCTGCAAACTTACGGGCCAATTTTCAAATGGAAATGTGCTTTTGTAATGATAATTGCTTTTCGCTACCACTCGTCTGATATTATGAGCAGTACACAGTGTTTACGTTTACGGGAGGCAAGCGAAAGGAAATGGTGTAAAATTTCCTGAAATAGGAATCAAAATTACTCGACTGGGCATGTGTGGGCGATAATCTGACATATAACATCATAAATGACTGTACTTCAACAAATTCACTTTTTATTTTTCGTTTTCAGGAAGTAAATGGAAAAAGTCAAATTGCCGGTTTTGGGATCGTAATATTTTACTCTTTTTTTCACAGATTAAAACTGCTATCATGCGACATATGCAAATTTCTGAACACAGATAGGCTTTTTTATCCAAATTTTATCATCTCTTCAATTTTCTCTCTGTTAATTCAAATAAAAAGTGAAACATTAATGGTATTTTATTTGTGACAAAAACCATTACTCAAGCTTTCTCATGATGTTGGCGGCATCGAACCTGGACATCAAAGGCGACAGCACACCGGTAGATTCTATTCTGCAACCTTAGAAAAGGACAGCTGCTTGAAATAATTTGTTGCCAGTTGGGACTCCAGCTCTTAAAACTCCTTGATACATGATTTTGATGATTGTTCATTACAAGTAAAACATAGAATGACATGTAATAAAGAGGGCTTGGAGGTTCAGAAACATGAGCGATTCGCTTGTTATCCGTGTAGAAGCTGACACAAATCACAAAAGTGCATTTTTTTCTACACCTTTTGCCATAAAATTCATGATTTCACACCAGAAATTCCATCAATTGGCAGACACATAATTCATGCTTTGCGTAAGAAAATTTTCAATCCATTACCGTTTGAATTATCAAAATTAGTAAAATACTTTTTGAGATATATGAAAAAAAAGCGAGGGGGGACTTAGTTTTTGGTTGAGTGTAGGCCCTCTCTGACTATGTTATCTTATCATAATACACTCTTAAGCTTAACATGCGTGATCGTAACTTATTTCATGTCACATGACAGAAGACAAAGTATATTTTTAAAAAATATTGTAGATAAGGTAATGATAAAGAGAGAGAGAAAAAAAAACTTTTTAAAAATGGCCAGCGTTGGGGAAAATCCTGAATGCAATATGCGATGAATGCCGACTGTCAATAAAAACCTTTGTAAATATAACCACCTATTTCATGGCTACTCTCAAACCTTTTAATACTAATTGGATATATGTGAATGTTTGATTGACTCACAGTGCATTTCATCTTCCTGAAATTTTCACCGCCCATTGAGTGATGCTTAATGACAATATTTTGATGATCGACGTAAAGGACGGGTAACTATAGAAAGAAGCTTAATAACCACTCGAAGTGATCTAGTTTATTTGGAAAATAGGTTTACCTCCTAGCCTCGGCTTCTTCGAGGCAATTGAGGCTTTAAAGGCTTAAAAGGGAAGCTTTATTCCATTCGAGTGAAAGGTCGAGCTCCAGTCGATATTGTTGAAAGATAATCACGGATTGATCACTTTTACAACATAGCAAAAGTATACTCTGCGGGGTTTTGCTATTCAAAAAAAAAACCTTCTATGAGAATTTAAAAAAGTAGCAAACTTTGCGCATAACTAGTCTCATCCGTCGATTATAGCAATCTAGTAAAATAAAAATAAAAAGTTATATGTATACATGAGACTTAAAGGAAATGTAAAAAAGATAATATACAAATATGTACGGCCGTAAGAGCGTCTGGTTGGAAACTATGGTACCCAAATTAAAGCAAATGCGACTATATGCGAAAATAGTCGCATTCGCCAGACCTAGCTCTCACGGCCGTATATAGTAAATCCGTCATCTTTAATAAAAGAGCAGAATCTGCACTCTGAAGATCAGAAATTCTACATGTCGATTCTATATAACATTTATAGCACTATTACAGTGTTTGCATTGGGCGCCGATCTAAATTTCACAAAATGATGACATCATCATCACCTTTGGCGCCTGGAACAATAGGCATGCGCAAATTAATACCCTCACAATCTAGTGCGTTTTTTTTAGTGTGATGTCATGCTCCGTATACAGTATCCGTCAAGATAAGTATATCTAAAACTTCGTTGGTCATGTTGGTAGTACTATTAACGGCTCGTGGCGTCAGATGTTACCTCCATGACAAATTTGCATGAAGCTGGTGGAATTGTATTTTATCACGATGCCCTTTGGGCTAATCAATTCAGAGATTCATGACGGATATAATACTGGATATTTATAAATAATAGGGCAATATACTAGAAAAGGGGGCCCAGAGGGCACCAATTTACCGCTGCTCAGCTAGCTAGGCTACCAATATCTGCGCTCACAGCGTTGAATGAATTCCTTCCTGTCGGCACCCATTTACCCCTAGGTGGAGAGTAGCAAACGTGGATTCATATCTTGCCAAAGGACATTAATGCCTCGGCGGGACTCGAACTCGGACCCACGAGATCGTCCAGTGACGCATCCACTAGACAACGACACCTCTACATCGCCCATCGTTCAGCCTTCGTTCGTTTAGGCTTAAAAAGATACGGACAGTTTTGGTGAGTCTTCACATTATCCTTTTGATTTTTTGCTTGCTATTTCCATACAGGAAATCAACAACATCAACGGCAAAGACCGAGATTCTATGAAGTTTTCCCACAGCAATTTAGAATATTGATGAGACAAAATCTAATCACGATTGATTTTGTTCCGCGACTAACGAGACTTATGGGGTGTTGCAAGAAAGTTGCAATTGATTGCAAGTTGCAACTGATTGTCACTGGCCAATCAAAATCATTGTTGCATGCATGCCTTCTTAAAAGGGCAGACCCTGATCCAATCAGAATGGTTGTTTCAAAATTAGCAATTATTTGCAATCAATTGCAACTTTCTTGCAACACCCCATTAGTCTCCAACAACGGTAACGAGCTCTACACACACACATACAAACTACGATTTCCGTCGAATGAAGCTTTTAGATTGTTGTGCTGGGAGCCGTCTGCTGAAAATACCTAGCACAGCGTATCGTCATTATCTAGCGTTTCCTATAGCAATTCCTATAGCATATAGGAAATTCTTGAAGCAATTTTTCAGTGATCTCTCCTATTCATCTATTGGTACAAGAAGAAGAATTCGATATAACTTTCAACGTTCTTTATGGCAAATTTCTTTCGCTACCCTAATTGCACAAGAGCTTGAATTTTGAATTGTGATAGGTCCCCGGAACCTATCAAGTTTGATTTTTCTCTCCCAAGACGGTTTTGTCTAAAGGTCTTTCGCAATGACAACCATAGCACCTGGTGATCTCTCTAATACTTGGTCATGGCTAAAAGTGGAATGGGGCTCCTGGGACACGATTTTGCAGTTAGTGTCTGCTTTCATGGGAGCTCTTGGAAACATGGTGGTCATCATAGTGCTGTTTCCTCGACGTTCCTCTAGCAGATCCACAGATACTTTAATAGGTTGTCTCGCTGTGGCAGATTTCTTGACTTCACTGTTTCTTCTCCCCTTCCCAAGAGCTGACACTGTGCCCTCAAACTGGATCGGGATGTTCTATTGCTGGACAGCGTATACCAACGCAATTCTGTGGATATGTATTACCGCTTCGATTTACACTCTTCTATTCATCTGTGTGGATCGGTACGTCGCAGTAGTCTTCCCACTGAAGCATAACAGGTACCTTACAAGGATCTGTGTCCAGCGGGTCGTTGGTGGCATATGGCTCTGTTCGTTAGCCAATTTTATCACAGGTATTGGTACAAAGATAGACCCAACAACCCTCGAATGTGTAGTTCTTTTCCCGTCTGATTTCATAAAGGCATTCTTCGGATCCCTTAACTTCTTGTTCCTCTACTTTATCCCTGTGATGATCATGCTATTCACACAAATGTTCACAGCTCGCTGTTTGCTTCGGCAATCCCTTCTATTCTCCGTTGATAAAAGTATGCATTCACCGAGTTTCCATCTTGCAGCTCGACGAAAGGTATTAAAAATGATGGTTCTAATTGTCATCATATTTATCATCAGTCTTGGACCCAATCAGTTCGCCTACTTCCTATACAACCTCGGAATTCTGCCACATGATCAGTTTTATTTAAATACATTTCACCGATTTACAGTTGTCCTTGCGTCGCTCAACTCGTGCGCCAACCCGTATATTTACGCATGGCAGAACAAAAGATTCCGGCAAGGTATCCGAAATATTTGGACAAGATCTATATCATCTCACACCTCTATCTTCGATCACATGTGACTTTTCAATGGATGAAGGTCTACATATTCTTAAACACTGGTCCGTCAAAAATTTGTGCTTTAAGCTGGATCATCGGAAGCTGAATGCATGGGCCTTTCTTGAGGCCAGTGTATAGATACGCCACGATCTTTCTTGTATGTACTTGTGTGGGTGAGGGCAAACATGCTTTCTTTACGTCAGGGTGGCCAACCTTTTTAGCTCACGGACCACAACCGACAATTTGAATAATTTCGCGGGCCGTAGGTAGTCCTCCTCCACCCTCCACCCACATACACATAATACAGACACCTGTGATTTCGTAATTATTCCAAAACAATCAAGCAAAAGGTAAAATCAGTTTCTCTATTCACAATTTTCACTGATTTTGTATATTTACAAACGTCACTGGGCGGACATGATAGTCTGAAATTAACACGATGAGCGATGTCATGCCTTAGTCACATAGAGTCACTTACGTTGAATTACGTCCGTCGCCTCCGTTCATTTTGCATTCATTTGTATACAGCATAGTTTTTCGCAATTAGACGCAACACCGGACGCCGAGCACTATGTGACTGGGCCATTAATGACTGTATAATAAGCGTTGAGAGGAAATTAGAAGCGTTGTGTCAACGAGTCAATTATATTGTGAATGATGAAAACAACTCCGGAAAGAGGAGAAACTGTGTGTAAATGGTTTACCCAATTCTATCACTGAATAATTATGCAGGCCACAGTTCACTTATGACATGTATGAGCTATTTTAAAAATTATTTTGAGCGCTCCAAGAGCAGCAGATTGGCCACCCTTCTTTTAATACGTGATATTTTGATCAGGAACAGTGTTTAATACCTGACCTGACTGATTTAGCACAATGCCTATATTTTCCCTCACACAAAGATGAAAAGAAAATCTGGTAACATCGTCGCATCGGCGCACAAATGATTCTTAATGTATTGAGCGTAGAAAACCCCTTAAAGGTGAAATTCAGAGAAAATCACGGAGTATGGTTAATTCGTATCAGGACAACTCCCCCGGAGGACAACTCCCCGGGGACGACTCCCACCTGACAACTCCCCCGGAGGACAGGGTGAGTTGTAAATATTTACAACAAATAATTGAAACATGAAACTATAGACATTGTAAACGTGTTCGAGTTGTCCAATTTTCATTGTTCCTTGCTCACTTCATTCAACAGTTCAAGTTTTTATCGTTAATGTTGCATCGTTGGCTTAAAACGATAACCTTGTGTGACTAGACTAAATGAGCAAATGTTATAATATCACTTTTTATTATTACTAGAGTCCATTTTATTTTTGTGTCACTTGTGTTGTAGGATATAAATCAAATATGCCATGCACTCATTTCGAAGTACCAGCTGAAATTATGGACTCTTCGGTAAATGGCATAGCTACTATTTTCTTCGGGGCTGCTCCCTTTCTCTCTTTTCTTTCACCAATTTTACCGCCAATTTTGAAATAATTGTGAATCTGTAAATTTGACATTCGCTTGAGGTATCTTATTCAAAATTGATTGGCGAAGTATCACAGTGTAGACTATTAAAGTGCAATACAGTTATTCTGTTGATTCATATAGATTATATTTATATCCGTTGATACTCATCTTTATCTCATTCAGTCTCTCCACCTCCCTCTTTCCCTCTCCTTTTCTCTCCTTTCTCTATCCGTTCTCTCCCTCTTTCATCTGCTTTCCTTCCGTGCCAGTATTTTTTTTTTCACTGTGTACTGTAAGTGTAAGTCAAATACTTAAAAATGATGATGATGAAGATGATGAAAATAATAATCATGATAGAATCAATAAAAATGATATTGATAAAACCAATAACAATAATGATGATAATAATGATGATAATAATAAAAATAATGAAAGCATAATAATTACATCAGATATCAGGTACATGTCACACACCAGTCAACTATATCAGATTTTTATGTATTGATGTGAAAAACATTTCAATTCAGTTTCATTCAAAATTATCACCATAATCATTACTTTTAACATCATTATCATTATTATCATTATTATTGTATGTCTTCTTCTGTAGCTTAACACCAAGATTGTCATGTGTGAACGTTTTTTCAGTGCTTCAGATTATCGTATCGCAACGAAACCCAAACCCAACGTCACTTAAAATAAAAACGTTGACAATATCGCACACACAGTCGCACATACCCCGCGCACAAGCTCAGACACGCGCTACAAGGAATAATAAATGGAAATGATTAAGCTCGTCAGCACAGATCCATGAGATATAGGCGCCTCTTTTTATTAATATTCAACTTATCATCAAGACTATATTTCCATATCCTGCATATAATACACACAAATGCGATAAATGATTTTCAAAGAAAAATACGATTTTTATATCTAAAAACGATGAGCATGTCAAAATACAGCGATGGGTGTCTTGATTTCGTCAGATTACCTTAATCTAATCTGTACATACAAATCAATTTTTTCATTGCTGCTATATAAAATCTAAGCGTAATATGTCTTTTAAACAAAGCAACTATAAAAACTAAATACATGCAGAAGCGTTTAACTTATTAAATTCTTAACCTTTTTCTTTATTATTTTTTGTTAGATGAACTGACTTTTGGAGCGTATTCTGTTGTTTTCAGAAACCTGATTAAAAAAAAAGAAAACAAAGAAAAGCTTATGTTTCAGAAAAAAAGAAAGAATATTCATAAACTCGTCATATCGCCGAGTTCGATGACGTGATTTTTTTCTTCCTCTTTGTGCTGGAGTGTAAATTTTAAGACACTTGAATTGGTGGATTATTTGCTTAAGAAAGTGTGCACAACTTTGTGTGATTTTACAAAAAGAAACTGTGCATAATAATTTTTACATATGTCAGTTTGTATTAAAAAAAAAATCATTTTTCTAAACCAAAGTGGGATCCACCCTATGGGAGAGTATACGCGTGATGCAGATAATATTGTATGCGGACTATTTGGATATGTACACATGCCTACTTTAACTAACCTACATTTGTTTTTATAATAATTTATTTAGCGTATAGCAATTAACACTTCTCTATACGTTTAACATTAAAAAGGTAAGCTTTACATAAAAGTAATATACATCAACATAAAATGATAAAGAGGACAAAACTTGTTTAATAACACTTCTTCAATACATTGATATATACACAATATGTTACACTGGAAAAGTTTTTCCATAATATCATGAACATATAAACACCCACATCCATATCATGTAGACACATCGAAGTTTAATGGCTAAGTACATGTAGGCCTACTGTAACACAAGCTTGCATTTAATTGCAAATCCAAAAAAAATTGTGATTAGTTTGTAATGCTTAACGTTTTGAAAAAAGATGAGCAGGTAAGAAAAAGATTATGATTAGTCATTGCCATTTTTTGCAAAAAACCTTTGCGTTACAAGGCCCTGATCATATTATTTGTAACGAACGTATGGGAATACATTACCAATATCCACTTCTCTTTATTTTTTTCTAGCCTAGGTTCTCTGGAGTTATAAAGCCATATACCAAAGTCGTCGAGGAGGCGGAAATATATGAAAATAAATCACGTTTATTTCCCACTACATGTACAGACATGACAGCATTGAATAAATTCCTCTGAATCAGCTCTTTACACGGCTTTATAAATATTTGGCTTGGAGACTGCAAACGTTTCGGTCCACTAAATGTATTTTCCTATATAAGTTTTTCATAATTGAATCCATCATTTCATGACTGCTGTTCATCTAAAATCCTACTTCTGAGCGATAAACTTCTAGTATGAAATAATCTTAACATCAGAAAATGTCACTGAAAATGGCATATTTACAATGTTTATAAGAAACAGCTGAAGTTGATACGGCTTTATCACAAAATCTATACGATTTTTTTTTTACACGTGACGAAGTAATTTCTTGCATATGAAACATACGACATCATCAAGAAAAACAAAAGTATGACAGAACTATTTAAAAAGTCGTAACTTATTAGCATTATTATATTACAATCTTGGTATTGCAAAAAAGAAAGCAAGCTTTAAAAAATTGAGAGAAAGAGAGAGATAGAGAGAGAGAGAGAGAGAGAGGTAGAGAAAAAAATACACATCAAATAGAAAGAAAAAGTAATATCTCAACCCACTGACCCAGTAGCCAACGGGTTATATGTTTTCAAATAAAACAAAGTAGGTACATTTGCATAATATATCATCAAATATCCAATCTTGGAACGACTGAACAGTTTGCAAAAAACAAATACATCCATCTTTGTCAAATTAAGATATTTACAGTTAAAGATCAAGAAAAAATAAAGAAATCAGTAAGAAAAACTTATGCTGATTTTTTTTTTCCATAACCTCAACAATATACCTTCATTTGTAATTAACAATGTACCAGTTGAAAAGTATTATTTTGTACGATATGGCGGTGAGCTTACTTTAAAATTTTCAGAAATAGCGTTCATAGGTTTTTGCATATAAACTCTTCAAATATAAGTTCAGGCTTATGACTACAGTTCAAGAATTCAATCATTCATCTATTATGACTACAGTTCAAGAATTCAATCATTCATCCTTCATTATTCATTTATTCATTTATTAAAGTTTTATTTAGAATAGAGGGTAGATATATACAGTAGCAACTACTGTTAACTGCTTTTCAAGTTTGCCCTTTTGATGCGAAAATCTTTGCTGATAAAGGATGTCATTAAAAGATTTTTTTTCCAAATACTTTTTTTGGGACAAGTGACTAAACGTATTATGTTCTGTAAAAGATGGAAAATGTTGTGTTTTTTTCTGTGCATGTATATTAAAATTCATTTCCTGGAAGCATTCTCTGCACCAGGCAAATGATATGCCTGTCCCACATGGTATTTTATGAGTGGAAGCTAATTCATGAGTGGCTTAAAATTTAATTTAAAAAAGAAGATATTTTTGACTGCCACTAATTCATACACGTCATGAACTGGGGTTGTCCTTAAGCAAAATAAGACCATTATATTAAGTAAAGATCATGCACTTGCACAGTTTATTCTTCCTTTAATTGTTCCAGCTATTTATGATCAAATGCAATCGTGAAAAGCATGCAAATATACACTCATATCATTGTGTCGAAATAAAGGTTAAGGGTTAAGGTTAAGGATATTAGGGGAATGAATGAACTTCTTTTAAAATATGAGGTCAGGTTATTTAAACGGTCAGTACTGTACAAAAGATGTTCTAGGAATAACATGTGAGATCCAGTATGTTTTGAACCAACACGTCCGAACACATTTGAACTTACATCCACCACCATGACCACGGCCAAATCTTATCCCAAAGACTGGGTGTTGGGAGGTCGATAAAATACAAATAAGTTCCATTTGCAAAGGCAATCCTGTTAGGTGTAAGACTTACCATGTAACACCAATAACTCACAGCATCCATGGCATCACTGTTTAAGCAGTGAGGGAGTGTATGCTCTTTGAATATCTCTTCCCTACTAATTTGGCCCATTCTACGAAAGTCATCACTAATGAAGCTGTATCTACATAATTTAAACACCTTAGAGTCATCCCTCACTCTCGCTACTAATAATCTATCTTCGCTGTCTACTGCAGCGTACAGGGATTCGTTAAGATCACTGGCAGTGAATTCGCTGCGTGCTTCGCCACCGCGCCAGAACACAGTAACTGTACTAGGTCTGGTATCACAAGTACTAGTGATCATTACACCCCTCTTGGTCACACAGATCTGGCTGGGCCTGGTGTTGCCAGTTGGGACTTTCCTCAGCGGTTTGGGACTGTTTTCCTTGAAGATGTAGATCTCATCATTGTAATTGACAGCATATATATTGTCATGCTGGTCACTGCATAGCATGACATACCACGCACCCTCTTTGCATTTGTACTGTCTACACGTAGCCTTTGCGCTCTGCCCTTCGCACATGTTGCTCTTTGCCTTATAAGCATAGCATACATTTTTACCATGGGATATCACTGACCTGCCCTTGGTTCGAATAGCAATATCCCATACCTGACCGACTTCACTGTCCAGAAATGGCTTCATTTCACCAGAAACAGAGAAGCAGTCAGCACCATCTTTCTTGTCTCCGTATCCTATCACTACTTCATCTTGGGACAGCGCTGCCATTCCGTACATTTTGCTTGGTAACTCCACCGTTCCTACAATGTTCAGTGGATTAGGATTACGGATCGGAGTCTTACTCGAATGCTGTAGACACTTTGCTTTCTGTTTTACCACACGGCCCAAGGCCAGCATGTTTTCTTCGTCAGGAAAAAACTTCGCCCTCTCTACGTTTCCTTTTTCATGCTTTACGTCCGATAGTGCCTTTCCGAAAATGCGCTCCTTGGAAACGTAACCCGAATTTTGACAGTGTAGATGGAGCGCTTTGAGAGCATCTGCATATGCTACATTGTCTCGACTTTCAGTTAGTTCTCTGACCGAGCTTTCGAATTTCTCTTTCAACTCCCTTTGGTGATCAATGCACACGTCAATCTGCTCGTCTGACTCCTTTCCAATATCCTCTAATTCTCGTAGTAGACTTTCCTTTTGTTCCTGAAGCACCGCCACCTTGTCATCGAAGCTCTTCCTAATTTTCTTTTCCAAACTGTTAAGATGACAATGCATGTCCCTTCTTTCATTTTCAACGCCGTCTAGAAACTCTTGATAGTGTGTTCTCCTCCTCTCACTTGTCTCATTAAGACTATTTAATCGTTCTTTACATTCCCTTTCCAACTCTTCATACTTGTGTACTTTATGGCCTTTGTGGTCATTGAAAAAACAAGTGAGACAGATGAACTCCTCACAGTCATCACAGAAAATGTCCTTGTAAAGGTGGTTGTGGAGTGAACAGTATTCAATTTGGTTCGCCATTCTTTTTTTCTCGATCAGCATTCATCTGAATAGAGAAATAGACGGACAGTTTTACCACTTTGACTTCATATTATTTTCCGTTTTTGTATGCGCGACAAACTATTTCAGAGAGTGAGAAAGTGTGGGGGGGGGGGGGTGGGATGGAGCTATGAAAAAGAGAGAGGATCGAAGTGAAGCACCATTCTGCTTACTCTTTTCAGGCATGCTTCTTAGCACATCCAGTGTTCAAATAAAAACGACCAGGACAACATAAGCATTATGAAGGCAAGGAGCGAAGGGGAGGGGAAGGGGGGGGGGGGTGGCAATGAACTTCCCCTCTTCTGACTTTTTCTGACATTATATGGTGGTCATTATTCCATCTCTCCAAAACCATCACCCCGATAATGAGAGTTTATTTAGGTAATTTCTTAATGACTTTTATTGTTCCCTATTTTTTCTACATTGATGATTATAAACTACCAACTTTTTTTTCCAAGAGGGGCTTTGCAATAACCCTCGATTTTCAATAAGACCTCGTTTCAACATGTCGTAACGTTTCCGCTTCAACAATTTTGAAAACATTATTGTTCAACTGCTCACCTGTAAACGGAATTGAATGCTCAAACGCCTATAAAATATGTTACCTTTGCAGACAAAATTGAATCCAGCTCTTCACCCGATTTTCTCATTTGAGTGATGTTAATTCAATTTGGTTTGACAAAAGTTAGAAATCGCACGATGACAAAATTAAATTGAAGGAAAAATTTGTATTTGAAAGATGATACTGATCGTCATTAAAATTCGTTCTAAATTGCGTGCTGTTATGTAACATTTGGGGGGTATTTTAAAGAAAAATATCTTTTTTTTTCCGGGTTACCTTGATTTTCATCAGCTGAAACACTTTGCAAAATATTAAGTTTACTCCTGAATTATAAGTGTTTATGCATTTTTATCTCAGTACACGATTAATAAACTAATAGGCCAACATTAATCATTGTAATGATAACAACAACGACAACAATAATACTACTACTACTACTACTACTACTAATAATAATAATAATATTAATAATAATAATAATAATAATAATAATAATAATAATAATAATAATAATAATATTAATAATAATAATGATAATTTTAATGGCTTTAATATAAGAAGAACGGGGATTACCAAGGCCTACACAGGCATGACTTATTTTACAGTAAATTTCAACCTATGACTATAGTAATTTCCATAGAAGTTACATGCAAGCTAAATTGCTCAGTGAAAAGAAAATACGCTAGGACCTAACACAAACACTCAAGCAGATTGCCAGAATTAAATCATCATTAGGCCTATGATTAGCGTGCTCATTGATTGACTAGACTTCCGACATGGAATTCCCCACAAGAAATGCCACAGGCACAGGTATTGCGCAATCATCCAAAAATCACTAATATTCACATAAGAGCGGAGACAAGTGCACATAAACTTTCATATTATGTTTAATGTTAAGGTGTTTACCTGTGAAGTCGCAGATCCTCGCAAATTTGTCGTAAAGGTGCTGTAGAATAATGTTTGACTTTCACGTAATCGTTAGCCTAAAATCAAATTATCCTTTAAGTATCAGTCTCAATGCTTGGACATGTCTATCGACAAGACCTTTTTGATATAATGTACACGTATTCGTAATCTAACCTGGTTCCGGTTGGGTTTTCCCCATACTACTGAGCTTCCAGTGGATAAAGCAACGCCCTCTACGTTTGATACGACCGGTGTTCTTTCAGTACAATTATGCTTTTTAGCAGTCATTTCCACGAATTAACTGCAAAATCAGGCGAACAAGTGTAACCTTACAAGTAATTGTTGGCGGCATCGAACCTCTGACATCAAAGGCAACAGCACACCTGTATAGATGCTAGATTTTGTGCAACCTTAGAAAGGGCCAGCTGCTTGAAATAATTTCTTACCAGTTCAGTGACTCCAGCTAGCTCTTGAAACTCCGTGGTAATAAGAGGAGTATGCCTACCATCAAGAAGTAAAGTGCTGATACCCCTGGATACAAGGGCCGCGGAGCCGGAGGGGGGGGGGGGGGGGGGGCTGCAGCCCCCTCCCCCACACTTTATGGAGCAGTGGCGTAACAGCCGGGGGGAAGGGGGGGGGCAGAGTCCCCCCCCCCCCTGAAGGATTTCAGCGGGAAAATCCACCAAACCACCGGGAAAAAATGAAAGGGAGGGAAAGGAAGAAAAAGGAAGGGAGAAAGGGAAAGGAAGAAGAAGAAGAAAGGAAAAGAAAGAAGAAGAAAGGAAAAGAATGAAGGAGAAAGGGAAAGAAAGAAGGAGAAAGGGAAAGGAAGAAGGAGAAGGGGAAAAAAAGGAAAAAGGGGAGAAACAAGAAGAAAGAGAGGGGAAAGAGGGAAAGAGGGAAAAAGCAAAAAAGCAAAGGGAAACAAAAGAAATGAGGGAAAATTTAGTACCAAAACCCCGGAGTTTCCGGGTGCTCCACTCCTTGGACCCCCGCAGTGGCTTTCCCTGTAGACCCCGATCAGGAGCCCTAAGCCAGAACCCTGGGGCCCACCCGCTAAGGGCTTCGCAACAAGCAACTCGCGGTGCGGGCTCTATTTCTAGACTTAGTTACCGGAAAATTTCGACTCTGCCCCCCCCCCCCCCCTCGATAAGAGGCAGAGAGCGTAAGAAGAGCGGGAACTGACAGCGAAAAAACGTCGGAGCTTCCGCGTTTTGCGCGGGAGGGGGAAAACTCCCCCCTTCCCTGCACCCTCCCCTCTTGGTGTAAATTCCGGGGGGTGGGGGATCTATCACCCCCACCTGGGGGAGAGGGGATGGTGTGTACAAATTTCCCGCCATGCAGACACACTTTTTAAAGAAGAAAATATATTTTAATTATTAATCAGTTACTGAAAATTCTGAATATATATCTGTCATAAACAATCATCATATTTTAGAATTTCTATTTGAAAATGCTACTGAAAACAAAAAAGTGGTTATTTTTGGCTCGCTCGCTCCGCTCGCTTGTCAAAATCTTAGGATTTCCATCCAAAAATGCGATTAAAATCGCGAAAAGTGGTTATTTTGGCTCGCTCGCATCGCTCTTTCGGCACATTTTTGGATTTTTATTCGAAAATGCGATTCAAAAGCAAAAAAGCGATTATTTTCGGCTCGCTCGCTTCGCTCGCTCGCAAAATAGATATCAAAATGTGTGTGAGAGAGAAAAAAAATTGTTAAAAAAGTTTTTAATCCCCCACTCCTCAAATTGGATTTACGCCGGTGGAGCACTACTGTCCTCCTAAAAATGCAGTCCTAGCTACGCCACAAATTCTAGACATGGACTAGTTACCGGGAAATTTTTAGGCTCTGCCCCCCCCCCCCTGATAACAGGTACCTGTTACGCCCCTGCTCCCCGATAACAGGCAGAGAATGTAAGAGGCCGGGAACAGTCAACGAACAATTCAAAGAAACGTCAGAGCTTCCGCGCTTCGCGCGGGAAGGGAAAATCACCATCCCTGCACCCTCCCCCTAGCATGCCTAGGGAGCGCGCTTTGCACTATCGTCCTCCTAAAATGAAATCCTACCTACACCACTGATTCTAGACTTATTTACTGGGAAATTTTTGGCTATGCGTATGCCACCTTCCCCCCCCCCCCCCCCCGATAACAGGCAGAAAGCTTAAGAAGAGCGGGAACTGACAGTAAAAAAAAAAACGTCGGAGCTTCCTGCACCCTCCCCCTAGGGAGCACTACCATCTCCCTAAAATGAAATCCTAGTTACGTCGCAAAAGATAGACTTAATTACCGACAACTAACAATTCAAAGAAACGTCGGAGCTTCCGCGCTTCGCGCGGGAGGGGGGAAACTCCCCCCTCCCTGCACCCTCCCCTCTAGGGAGCACTACATTAGCGTAAATTCCGGGGGGGGGGTCTATCACTCCCACTTGGGGAAGAGGGGGGATGGTGTGTACAAATTTCCCCCCATGCAGACACTTTTTAAGGAAGAAAATATATTTTAATTAATCAGTTAGTAAAAATTCTGAATATCTATCATAAACAACCACCATATTTTAGAATTTCCATTTGATAATGCTACTGAAAACAAAAAAGTGGTTATTTTTGGCTTGCTCGCTTCGCTCGCTCGTCAAAATCTTAGGATTTCCATCCGAAAATGCGATTAAAATCGAGAAAAGTGGTTATTTTTGGCTCGCTCGCTTCGCTCGCTCACAAAATGGATATCAAAATGTGTGTGAGAGGGAAAAAATCGTTAAAAAGTTTCTCATCCCCCACTCTTCAAAGACTCTCTGGATTTACGCCGGTGGAGCACTACCGTCCTCCTAAAATGCAGTCGTAGCTACGCCACAGATTCTAGACATAGACTAGTTACCGGGAAATTTTGGGCTCTGCCCCCCCCCCCTGATAACAGGTACCTGTTACGCCCCTGTTATGCAGTAGACAAGTTGGCCTAATAACGTGGCAATGATTATGCTTGTTCGCATGCTCAGCCCTACCCATACTCCGCGGCTCCTGTGATATTCTGTATTTTTATTTAAGGTTGCTCAACTTTAATGAAATCAACAATGTATTTTTGTAACAAAGCAATTTGTTAATCAGTTAATGCCTCGTCACTTCTGTGAACTTTTGAAAGTCAGTCAGAATGTTCATAGACATGATAGATACCAAACTAGAGCGCTTTCTTTGTTACATCTACCTAGACATCACAGAACCCTTTCATTCCACTTTAACATACGATATACAGGTCCCAAACTGATTTTTTTTTGACTAACGATGACGGACATTCCCTATTCTCGCTTCAAACTCAAATTAAAGAAAAACAATATGCTCGACATTTATTCTCTCAAAGAAGAATATAGGTGCCCTTTTTGCTCTTTGTAAATACTAAAATGCAAACGAATATGAATAATATAATTGTATAGATATATATCAGCTGTTCCTGCTTTATGTATTTTTGTTGATGTCTTTGTTTTCGTAATGTCCTGTTATTTTTTTTTCTGTCTTGTTGTCATACATATGCTGTTTCCCCAAGACGAAAAACCAATTGAAACCAATTGAACACCCACTGAATTTTATTGGTGTTCACTTGGTTTCAGTTGGTACCAGTGGGTCTTAATAGGTTTTAATTGGTCAAAAGTAGATTTCGGTTGACGGGTCGTATCCTACCAGCTATGGGGTCAATCTGTCCCAATTGGCCAATGTGATTTTAATGGGACAGTTGGTTTCATTTGGTCCAAAATATTGGGACCTACTGTCAGTTGGTTCAGTTGGAACAATTGGGATCAATAAGTTTCAATGTGGAACAATTTTGACCAATCGGTTTCCAACTGGGACCAATAGCCAATTGGTTTTCAATGGGGATCACATGACTGGTTTTACCTCATTTGCATTTGCTTTTTTCTTGAAAATTCAACAATTAAAGTAAAAAAAAAAGTACAATACAAAATGAATGCAGTGATATTTCTTTATATGAAGATTTATTCTAAATAGCTTTTGTGAAATATTTCACCCCAAAATGAATGATTTTGCATTACATATTTCAAATAACAATAGAAAGATTGATTCAGTGACCAGAATTTTTGGTGTAATACACTGATCATGCTATATAAGAAATCAGGTTGAATGTTTTTAGGGCGCAGTCAACTGGTTCATCAGTCAATTGGTTTAATTGGACCAATTGACCCATTGGATACCCACTGAATACCAGTTGGAAATTTAAGTTGCAGTTACAACAAATACCAAATGGAAGTATATGGAAAGCGAAACAATGAGTCTCTATTGAAAGCAACTGGTAATTGGTCCCCAATGCCCCCATTAAAACCAACTGGCAATTGGTTGTAATGGGGACCAGACCAATTGGTTTTTAATGGGTCAATTTCGATGGGACAATGGGGACCTATTGTTTCACTTTCCACGTAGGCCTATTCCCAATTGCCAATTGGTATTCAATGGGGATTTTCCATGGGGATTCAAGTGGATTTTCGTCCTGGGTTTTGTTCTTGTTTATTGTTTGGTTTTAGTTTATTTTCTAGCCTGTTTGGCTAAGATTAGTTACTTTAGTTTCACATTAGAATGTTTATTTATGATTTATACGATTTAGCCAAGATAATTTTAAGTATTTCATCAGTATTTGCGATAACAAAATTAATGAAGTAGTTATTGGGCAATGCATGATTAAGTGGACATTGCCCATACAAAACCTTAGATATATGGGATCACATACAGTTTTTTTAGACTGAGACAAAAAACTATCAGTTCTTTTGTAATTTTTTTCACTTGGATAATCTGAAGGACATTATGCCATACGAAATAAAAAAAAAAATATTCCAAAACAAGTTGCTGAAAATGTATAAAAATCTAAAATATGTGCTGGACAAATTGTAACAAGACTAACCGTCACAAGGAGACTAACCAACATTCGGGGTCTGCTTAAAAAAAACCGGAGAGGAAAACTTTAAATTTTTGTGGATAAACATTTGACATCATATCAGAAGTAAAGCTGATATGGCTATAAGTTTGAACTACAACACAGTAAGGAAGGATTCTTTTTCAAACGCATTGCTTATTTCTTGTGTCGTTTTTTGTTACGTAACTAACTATGGTCAAAAAGTTCTCATTGCAGCTCAGGTATTGTCTAGTTGCTTTTTATTTGTTTATGTACTGCAGACTTTGGGTGGGAGAATATGTTGTTTCAAGATCAGGGACTTGAAATAAAATGGATTTTTATTTTGCTGTATCAAAAGGTATGAACATTTGCTTTATACACGGAACGTTACTAATCATGGCATTGCCCTATTCTCGCTCACTCGCCACAAACTCT
>JAPZVO010000627.1:0-29955 GCA_029962745.1 Echinometra lucunter
ATAAACGATCGTGAAGAGTTGCGATTATTGCAAAGAACGTTTGGGAAGGTCGTTCATACACTTTGTAAGACACTATCTGAACAACACATAGATAACAATGAGTTAAGTTGTAGAATAGTGTTGTTCACAAATATTTACATTGAATGTCTGCACAACATGTAATAGCAAAGAAGCCTTCTTGTCACTGTCACTAATTGTAGATTCAATTTATTGAGAAGTGACACAGCAAGCAATCTAATCAAGGAGAAGATAAGCTAACACATTTACATTTAAATACGATTTGAAAATATGTACCAAACCATGTCCCACTTGTTACTTAATAAAGGAGATTATGCACAAGGAGTCATTGCAATGCAGAATTCTAAACTGCAAAAAATAGACGTGGTGGCCGGTAGATACATGTATGTGAAAGAGTATATGGGCAACATTCCAATATTGGGTTCGACCACCTATGACAAAAATACAGCATATTGAAAAGATTTATTTTCATTAAAGAGGTACATGTGTGAAAAACACCTCGACAAGCATGTGTTACGCATTCACTGAAAGAAGAGGGAAATAATATTCATGCATAGCCGCCATTTTCAAACTTCGCGGTTGACCAGCATTGAGGAGATTAACATGTGAAGGGAAATGCATTTTGTTTTTTATGTGCATGAGAAGAATTTGCTTATTTAAAGAGGTAATTACAGGGAAACTGCAAACACGTGTGCACATTCTGGGCAGAGGAATGAAGAGATAAATAATACATATACTTGGGGTCAATACTCGAACATTCAGATTAACTACAAGTGGGGAGATAATACTGTAACAAGCAAAAGAACATGAATATACGATTAGTCTCGAGCTTATGAAGAGAATTTGCTTTGGCGAAAGAGGACACAATTATACTGTCAGTATGTGTCGCACATACTGGGTAGAATGAAAAGAAACAAACAATATATTGACCGGGGTGGAAGGGGGGGGGGGGCACAATGCTTAGTATAAACCAGTAGTGGGGGAAATTAACATGCGAAAGAAAAGGCATGTATAATGTATCTTGTATAATGAAATGAATATGTTTAACTAAAGAGCTATGATCTGAGGAGCATGCAATTTTCTGTTAGACAGACTGTACCGGAAGGATATTCGGATCGACCAACAGCAAGAAAAAAAGAAGGAGATGCTGTATAATCTATCCACATTAATTAGGAAAATTGTCTCAATAGTTAGTGAGATGACTAATTAACATCCTAGACAGCGGTGACAAGGCATACAATGTATGGAGGAAGGGCCTATACACAAATATTCAAACATTGACAATCAGAAAGAGAATAAAAATAATAAATGATGTAAAACGAAATACACAATGGAGTTCAATACACTTTTTGCCTCGAGAGTGAAGACATGTATGCATGCTATATGTGGTACACAGTCACGGTCAAGAATTCATTGTAGCTTTCCAGTTTACACATACATTTAGGACTTAGATGTGGCAGAGATACATCGCATAATTAGACTTGCATTGGGTACATGTGACACAATTAACAAAGAATTGTCATGAAAAATAGCAGCGCAAGTGCGCCATTGGTATCCGCGCATGAAAGCATTTGCCATTTGTGTCATCGTCCCAGTTAACGGTCAGATTGTACACGATACAAATCTAGGTTGCATACACATTTTTTTTTTTAATATATGAACTACATTGTTATGTATGCAGTAGACATAATACACAGACTGATTACAGTATAGGAATGCTCTGCACCTGGATGTAAGGATGTCAGACACACATGTACAAGCATTGGGATGTGTACAGAATTATCAATGTGCAAACGGTCAGCACTCGGCAGAAAAAAATAAAATAAAATCATAACAGTGGAGGTAGCAATTAAGCAACGATAAACTTGATCCTATCAGCGTCAAAATGTTAAACATTTCTTATAGAGAAATATCTTGAAATCTCTTTTAAATGTAACCCTTATCAATCTAAGGATCAATGAAGAGCAATGAAATTTTACAATGCAATCAAATGATATGAGTTTATACATTGAAAAAAAAATAGTTGATACAAATTCAGCTCAATGAATAATTCAGAAAACATGTATATAGCAAAATATCCTTATCAACTATTTTGTAATGTACCAGCAAAATCTAAGCACAGTCTATCTGCTGTCGTTCATATTATATTAGGTGGATGAAAATGTCAACCTAAACAACAGAAGTAAAGGAAAGATAGTTTTTCCCTTGCTGTGCAATTAACTTTTGTCAATAGGTCAGGAAAATGTGACGTCATTGACATAAGGTGTCTTAATTTATAACTGAGAGTGCACACTGGCATGCTCATGAATTTCAAAGATCAGAACAGTCGGACCACTGTAAGGTTGTGATGATTTTTTCGTTGTTGTAAAAGAAACCAAGTGTGAATAAACTGTCCTGATGTGCTGATAGTATCTTGTGAACATGGTCTCAAAATGCAACACTTTACAACATCTTGGTCCTGCTTTATCATCTATTGACACAGTGTCTGTAATCTGTCCCCAAGCCAGTCCATGCTCTAGTTCCATCAAATTGTCATCACATATTACCACACTGATATCTCCTCAATAGAAACTTGCCTAGAAACGTTCTGAACTTGGAGGTCATCTTGCAGATGGGGGGTGGGGGCGGGGGCTGCAGGCCTGCTTAAACACCGGTGGAAATATGAATGCATTTTGATGACATTGATAATAAGGACAATTGCAATAGCAGTAATCAATACTACCAAAAATAATCATAAATATTTTTTGGTGTGAAATTCATGTCATTTTTAAATGTAGATATGCATACATTATGTGCATATTGCATAGGATACCTGCCTACATTTAGCTAAAAACTGACAGTCATTGACTTTGACTTGAAAACACTGTTTGTTTATTGACAATGTTCATCATATTGAATTTTAATGACAAATCATGTATGAAATTTATTTGCACCCACCAATTACCTTTTTTTTACCTCTTCACTATTTGCTGTCCCATGAAGACAAAGTGCATAGCTTTAGGTCCCCACATCTACTCCAATAGTACCTCATCACTATCCGGAGGGGGGGGGGGGGGGAAGCACTCAGTATATTGTGTGGTGGGTATGTGCCGCAGAGAAGGCCCCATTTTTACACTCAAATTTCCATCCTTATACAGAACAATTTTTTCTTCCTGTTGAGAAAAAGAAAAAAAAAAAAACATCCCAAAGCATCAATTTTTTTGTTTTGGTCTTCCGGCTGCTTCATTCCATTCCAAAAAGCATCATTTTGGGTGATAAGTAGCTCGCACGTAGGAACTCAAGGGCCTAAACTCTTCTTGTGGAGGGCCAGCAAAGTTTTGAAGAATGACATGGAGACTAGCAGACTAGCAGAGGTCTACTAATCATACATGATACTCTAACTAGTCCAAATCTAGCATTAGGGATCATTGGTGTAAATCCTGGGGAGGGGGGGGGGGGGGGGAGACGGGGGATGTATCCCCCACTCTTTTCGAGAAGCATGTACAAATATCCGCCCTAATTTTAAGAAAAAAATTGATATTGTAATTAATCAGTAGGTGAAATTTTTTATCAAAAAGGCATAAATGGTGGTCATATAGTAAAATTTTCATTTAAAATGCTCTTTAAAAAAACCAAGAAGAGTGGTTATTTTTTGCTTGTTTGCTTTGATTGCTTGCATAATAAAAGAATTATATGTGTGCTGGGATAATTGTGTGTATCAGTGGGTGTTTGGGCTTGTTCAATGATCATACAAGTACATGAGCATGGCCGTACACAGTGCAGGGGGGGGGGGGGGTTAGGGAGGGTATTTCCCCCAAAAAAAATTTTGACAACTCAAAATTTTTTATTAAAATTTTTATAAAATGCACCCCAAAATGTACCAAATCCTTCAATTTTACTTTTATAAAAAGCACAAGAGCAGCATGAATGGGCCCCTTGGAAGGTGTTAATTGGTTACTTCCGGTAAACAATACGGAAGCGGAAATGAGTTGATGAGTTATCCTTCCGGTCTTGGAAGTTGTTAATGAGGGTGTGTCCATCCGGAGGATGATAGATGGGGGGTGGGAGGTGACACATTGGGCCCATCACTGATGGTGGGCCTTTCCTGAGGGGCTGCCAACATATGAAACATTTTCAGGAGCGAGAGGGGAGGAGCAACCTGAGCATGCATGCCTGTGTTGCCAATGCGCATTTATACAGTTGACCAACGGGAATGGGAGGATTTCAATAGGGGAAGTGACATCACCTTGTTGCACTCGCAGCTATTGGATGGAGGTAAATCATGGCAATGGCAGAAAATCATATTGTATTTGGTATCAGGATTTGTATTTTTGTATGTTTGTGTGTCAGTATGTGTTGTTGTTGTGTTTGTTTTTTGCTATCTGTGATTGAAATCATGGTGCGTCTTTTTGATCGTATCTTGACTCTGTAGAACACTCTCCAAGTCATTTACCGATTGGAGTTTGTCTTTTACTTTGACCCATTCACATCGCCACTTTATTTAGACTCTCTCACAATGCTCTGTTATAATTCACCACTGGACTTTATCACATTTTCACAATGCCACTTTATTTGGACTCTCTCGCAACAGTGTCATACTCATCATTGGACTTCATTACACTTTCACAACTTCACTAGCACTCTATACATTGCCAACCCATTTTGCTCTGTGTTTTAGCGCCACGGACTTTGTCTCTAGGCCAATATCATTGAGCAGTTACCAGTCACATCCCCTTAGACCAATATGGGCACCACAGTCTAACGACATAATATTGCAGTTTAACGCCGTAACACTGTAGCACCGTACATAAACGCCGTAATGCCGCAGATGGCATATTTTAAGCATTTTTATCTTAATGTTAAATTTTTTTGTTTTTACATGTATATCGCCTCGGGTCAATGTGTGATGACGTGGTGACTGTAATATGTTGCCGTGCACACATCGTATGACTTTTTTTTTTTGTATTGTTTTGTTTGTTTTTTCTAGCTCTGTGACGTCATGTTGGGATTTCCCGTAACTATTTTAGATCCGAGTCATACGAGGTCTTGTAGATGTATTTTATGAGACTGTATTATTAAAGTAATGAAGGGTATATTGCTGGTTTGATTAAAACTTAGATACATGTAGATCTATGGTAATTAATAGTATGGAAGACACACAGCAATCAAAATAACACAACGTGGTAGAGAAACGGAAGTGAGGTATGTAGTGTTTTCTTTTCAACTTTATCGCAAGTACAGTGTATGTCAATCTTGGTGTAAAAAGGCATAATGTACAGGTGAGGTATAAGTTAAGCTTCAAACATAACACCATATAACAGAGATTTCTACAAGACCCCCCCCCCCCCCCCCAGCGAGCTTACGCTCAAGCAAATGACATGATGAAATAGACTACATTTTTCCCCATAATAATATTAATATTGATATTAATGATGATACTACTACTACTACTAATAATGATAACAATAATAGCGTCTTATTTACCAAGGGTAGGGGCTTCAGTTTTTCAACTGCTCTCCCAGCGGGCCCTGCATAACATAATATGTTATTATTACCGCTCTCCATTCTTGTATGGCTAGTGCCTGGTTAGAAGGCAGAAGGTCCCATTCTTTAAGTCTTTGGTATGACTCGGCCAGGGATTGAACCCGCGACCTCCCGTTCATGAGGCGGACGCTCTCTCAATTGAGCCGACATGCCCGGTATAAAAACTACATACACATGTATATTACTTGGCTATAAAAGATGTCATGCTTTTAATAGTTATCACTACTTTTGACCCCTCTCTGTATCTTCTTCACCATCATCTTCATCCTCTTCCTGATACTGGAATAAACCCTCAAACTTTGTACCATGTTTGACTAAAACTCTCCGCACGGCTTTTGGAAATTCCATACCATTTTTTACTTTCTCTGTCAGATCAGTCATAATTTCAATGTTGGTGTCATCTTCTTCAAGATGCAAGCTCTCCTGTAAGAACTGAGAGTAAAGATCAAAAAAGTTCCGTTTGACGGTCCATAGAACTTTCACATGAGCCTTTTCTTTAGCCTCGTCTTCGTCCATACCCTGGGAGATATATTTTTGGTATTTTTCATTCCTCAACTCCTTGGTGTCTTCCATGGCTTGTTCAAGCCATTCCTGATAGGCTGGATTGTCTTCAGGGTCTTCCGTACCAGGTACCTCAGAATTTGACAAATCATCATCTCCTTCATTTTCTGGATCACTGGTTTCAGCATCATCATCGTCGTTGCTAGATTCTTCAACCCTTTGCTTTTTAAACGGCGGTTCAGATTGATAATTTTCTTCACTAGCTTCATCATCAGTGCTGGAATCCTCATTTCCGTATTTATTCTCTTTCATTTTATGATGCACATTTTGTTCATGCCTCTTCATGTCGAACCTGCGACTATACGTCTTATCGCAAAATGAACAATTGTAACGCTTGGACAAATCAAATGTATTCATGTTGACTCGATGATACCAAGATTGCAAATGATGCAAATCGACTAATCCGTTATGACATATCTTTTGTCATTTTGCGCATGTTTTTATCATCGTAACGCCGTACTTTAACGCCGTAACGCCGCATAAGACATATCCATACGCAGGTATCATGTCGCACGCACGCAGAGGATGGCGTAACGCCGTCTTCTGCCCTCGCACGGCGTTTTTCTTTCACAGTGCAACGCCGTCTTCTGCGTGCGTGCGACATGATACCTGCGTATGGATATGTCTTATGCGGCGTTACGGCGTTAAAGTACGGCGTTACGATGATAAAAACATGCGCAAAATGACAAAAGATATGTCATAACGGATTAGTCGATTTGCATCATTTGCAATCTTGGTATCATCGAGTCAACATGAATACATTTGATTTGTCCAAGCGTTACAATTGTTCATTTTGCGATAAGACGTATAGTCGCAGGTTCGACATGAAGAGGCATGAACAAAATGTGCATCATAAAATGAAAGAGAATAAATACGGAAATGAGGATTCCAGCACTGATGATGAAGCTAGTGAAGAAAATTATCAATCTGAACCGCCGTTTAAAAAGCAAAGGGTTGAAGAATCTAGCAACGACGATGATGATGCTGAAACCAGTGATCCAGAAAATGAAGGAGATGATGATTTGTCAAATTCTGAGGTACCTGGTACGGAAGACCCTGAAGACAATCCAGCCTATCAGGAATGGCTTGAACAAGCCATGGAAGACACCAAGGAGTTGAGGAATGAAAAATACCAAAAATATATCTCCCAGGGTATGGACGAAGACGAGGCTAAAGAAAAGGCTCATGTGAAAGTTCTATGGACCGTCAAACGGAACTTTTTTGATCTTTACTCTCAGTTCTTACAGGAGAGCTTGCATCTTGAAGAAGATGACACCAACATTGAAATTATGACTGATCTGACAGAGAAAGTAAAAAATGGTATGGAATTTCCAAAAGCCGTGCGGAGAGTTTTAGTCAAACATGGTACAAAGTTTGAGGGTTTATTCCAGTATCAGGAAGAGGATGAAGATGATGGTGAAGAAGATACAGAGAGGGGTCAAAAGTAGTGATAACTATTAAAAGCATGACATCTTTTATAGCCAAGTAATATACATGTGTATGTAGTTTTTATACCGGGCATGTCGGCTCAATTGAGAGAGCGTCCGCCTCATGAACGGGAGGTCGCGGGTTCAATCCCTGGCCGAGTCATACCAAAGACTTAAAGAATGGGACCTTCTGCCTTCTAACCAGGCACTAGCCATACAAGAATGGAGAGCGGTAATAATAACATATTATGTTATGCAGGGCCCGCTGGGAGAGCAGTTGAAAAACTGAAGCCCCTACCCTTGGTAAATAAGACGCTATTATTGTTATCATTATTAGTAGTAGTAGTAGTATCATCATTAATATCAATATTAATATTATTATGGGGAAAAATGTAGTCTATTTCATCATGTCATTTGCTTGAGCGTAAGCTCGCTGGGGGGGGGGGGGGGGGGGTCTTGTAGAAATCTCTGTTATATGGTGTTATGTTTGAAGCTTAACTTATACCTCACCTGTACATTATGCCTTTTTACACCAAGATTGACATACACTGTACTTGCGATAAAGTTGAAAAGAAAACACTACATACCTCACTTCCGTTTCTCTACCACGTTGTGTTATTTTGATTGCTGTGTGTCTTCCATACTATTAATTACCATAGATCTACATGTATCTAAGTTTTGATCAAACCAGCAATATACCCTTCATTACTTTAATAATACAGTCTCATAAAATACATCTACAAGACCTCGTATGACTCGGATCTAAAATAGTTACGGGAAATCCCAACATGACGTCACAGAGCTAGAAAAAACAAACAAAACAATACAAAAAAAAAAAAAGTCATACGATGTGTGCACGGCAACATATTACAGTCACCACGTCATCACACATTGACCCGAGGCGATATACATGTAAAAACAAAAAATTTTAACATTAAGATAAAAATGCTTAAAATATGCCATCTGCGGCATTACGGCGTTTATGTACGGTGCTACAGTGTTACGGCGTTAAACTGCAATATTATGTCGTTAGACTGTGGTGCCCATATTGGTCTAAGGGGATGTGACTGGTAACTGCTCAATGATATTGGCCTAGAGACAAAGTCCGTGGCGCTAAAACACAGAGCAAATGGGTTGGCAATGTATAGAGTGCTAGTGAAGTTGTGAAAGTGTAATGAAGTCCAATGATGAGTATGACACTGTTGCGAGAGAGTCCAAATAAAGTGGCATTGTGAAAATGTGATAAAGTCCAGTGGTGAATTATAACAGAGCATTGTGAGAGAGTCTAAATAAAGTGGCGATGTGAATGGGTCAAAGTAAAAGACAAACTCCAATCGGTAAATGACTTGGAGAGTGTTCTACAGAGTCAAGATACGATCAAAAAGACGCACCATGATTTCAATCACAGATAGCAAAAAACAAACACAACAACAACACATACTGACACACAAACATACAAAAATACAAATCCTGATACCAAATACAATATGATTTTCTGCCATTGCCATGATTTACCTCCATCCAATGGCTGCGAGTGCAACAAGGTGATGTCACTTCCCCTATTGAAATCCTCCCATTCCCGTTGGTCAACTGTATAAATGCGCATTGGCAACACAGGCATGCATGCTCAGGTTGCTCCTCCCCTCTCGCTCCTGAAAATGTTTCATATGTTGGCAGCCCCTCAGGAAAGGCCCACCATCAGTGATGGGCCCAATGTGTCACCTCCCACCCCCATCTATCATCCTCCGGATGGACACACCCTCATTAACAACTTCCAAGACCGGAAGGATAACTCATCAACTCATTTCCGCTTCCGTATTGTTTACCGGAAGTAACCAATTAACACCTTCCAAGGGGCCCATTCATGCTGCTCACAAGTGCCCTCGCGATCAGCTCAGTCGCTTTGCACCCTCGCTTTTTGACTTTGTTAAAAAATTCTTACACGTCTTGCCCCCCCCCCCGGAAAAAAAATTTCTGCGGGCGGCCCTGTGAGGCTGTGAAGGCCTACATGAAAATAAAATAATAATTTAAAATTTAAATTTCAACTCTGAATCCCAAAACTTCTGGCACATTAAGAGTTCAAGAGTCCCTCAATCAATCTATTATCTAGCAAATTCAAAACCATTAGAACTTGCTTTTTTGATAGGCAATTTTGTTGTCTGTTTTTGACTGCTGCAACGGTGAATGTTCAAAAAAACTTCAATATAGTCCTACACAGTTTTGGGCCTCTATATATCTATGACTATCTATGATTGTGACTATTTTAATGCTGGATTCCTGGATTGCTCTGTGCGTACATGTATTCAAACTAAGCCTTGACATTTGGCATTCATACATTAAATATTGATAAGCATTGGCTTTAATTATTTCCTAAATATTTGCTGCAAACTTGTTGAGATAATTGCTGATACGATACGCAACATTAACACAACCTGAGAAATGGCACGCACCCCGCTGCGCACAGGCATGTTTATGAATAATAGTAGACGGGAGCTAGCGACGCGAGCCCCAGTCAGTCCGACACACCTTTGGCCCAAAGGCTGGCGCGTGATATGCGCAGTCCCACGCGTAACCTCTTCATACTAGCTTTACTCATAGTTTTGGCGCAGTATTTAGGAATATGTCCCTGGCTTGTTACTTTTAATTGTTAAAAATATCAGAATCTGCTCATGGGTGAAAATTTTCATACAAATGCTCGCATAGTACAAATCGAATACTTCAGAAGCGGATAAAACTTTACCAAAGCCTTCAATCGGTTTTTCACAAAACAAGACTTTAAGTCCACCCTGTCTTTTCAACATATCATTCACCACCGGAAGTTCAACATGTGAAGGAAAAACACTGAAAACACACTCGAACATTATTGACTTCATAAACTTACTCTTTTCTTAAATGCAAAATAGTTCTTAGGACGGAATCGCTTACATCGATGACCAGGTTCAAGACCGTGGTTTCCGATTCATACGTTGGGCCTCGTTCCTGGCTTATGTCGAAAGGGTGCGTGCGCGGAGCGGGATGGGAGCGGGGAGGGAACGGGGATGGCCGCACCCTTTCGAGAGAAGCCCCCCCAGTTGTCTCGAAAGGGTGGGTTGCGTGTGGGGAGTGAAATTAACGCACCCATTCGTGGAAACCGGGGGGGCTTGTCTCGAAAGGGTGTGTTGAGTAGTCTGATGTTCCAGCCATTTTTTGTTAATGTAAGGAAAAAAAAAAAGAAGAAGAAAAAAGTAGGAAAGGAGACAGGCAGTTGGCTATCACCTGATGGGGGTGTCCAAGGCAGGCGCGGATCGGGGGGGGGGGGGGGGGGGCGAGCGGGCCTTTGCCCCCCGACCCAAAATTTTTGCTTTCAGCCCATATTTTACCATTTTGGGTACCTCGGCCCCCTAAAAAAGAAAGCCCCCCCCCCAAAAAAAAAAAGAAGGAACGCCGAAATGGGAAATGTAATATACAACCTTTTTTTTTTTTTTTTTTTTTTTTTTTTTTTTTTTTTTTTTTTGCTTGTCGCGAAATTTTTGGACCTGTAATAGGATAATAGGATACGCCTACTCCCCTAGCACAGTTTTTACGACACACGCAAAAAAAAAAAAAAAAATTATGCACCCCCCCCCCCCCTGCTAGTTCACTGCCGGAATGTAATGTACAACCTTTTTTTTTTTTTTTTTAGTCGCTAGATTACAAAAAAAAAAATCTTCCATGGCCATGGGCCCCCCCCCCCCCCCCCCCAGTCATCAAATCCTGGATCCGCGGCTGGTCAAAGGATCCCCAAAATATACACGTGGGAAAGAGTTCCCCTTTTTCTGTCTGCTAGAATATTATGGTGTGATGCATAAAACGGGAGAAATGTATGCCCCCCCCCCCCCAAGAAAAGTAGATAGGCATTTTGTTTATGAGTATTCTTACACTCAAGAACGCAGAAGCAATCTTCTGCACCCGCACACACACACACAACTTTTTGTCTAATTTGTTTGTGATTGCTTGAAGTGCACAATGTTGTTGTCCCTCCCTCCATGGTGAATTCAAATAAACTGGAAATATGACTTTCTATTCTGCCTCATCTGTCCTTTGGAAATGCGCATTCCATCATGAAGTCAGCCTCATGCACATCTTTAATTTGCGACAGTAAGAAACTGAAGGAAGATATTTGCAAGTGAGGGTGTGTGCGTATGTGTGTGTGTGTGCGGCTTCATAAGATCGCTTTTGCGTTCTTGAGTCCCGGTCTTGAGTGTAAGAATACTCATAACAAAATGCCTATTCCTTCTTTTTTTTCTTTTTCTTTGGGGGGGGGGGGGTGGGGCATACATTTCTCCCGTTTTATGCATCCCACCATAATATTCTAGCAGACAGAAAAGGGGAATTCTTTCCCTCCTATATATTTTGGGGATCGTTGGACACCGCCCCCCCCCCCCCGCCCCCATCAGGTGATAGCCAACCGCCTGTCTCCTTTCCTACTTTTTTCTTCTTTAAAAATTTTTTTTTTTACTTACATTAACAAAAAAAACGGCTGGTACATCAGACTACTCAACGCACCCATTCGAGACAAGCCCCCCCGGTTTCCACGAATGGGTGCGTTAATTTCACTCCCCACACGCAACCCACCCTTTCGAGACAACCGGGGGGGATTCTCTCGAAAGGGTGCGGCCATCCCCGTTCCCTCCCCGCTCCCATCCCGCTCCGCGCACGCACCCTTTCGACATAAGCCCTCGTTCCTCGAGTATTCGAAACACTGCATAACAGTACATGTGTGTATCGTCGTGTCTTAGTACACCGTGAGGGGCGCCAGGGCTTTTTAGTATATCGAAACAGCCGTGTTGTGTGAGTAGCATCATGGACATGCTGGACAAGACCAAACGAATTCAGGGTATCTGCAAATTGTTGTGTATCTGCGTTTGTCTTAATATCATCCTAATGGATAGTGAAATCCCCAACAATCAAAAGTCTGTGTGGTGTAACACGAACATTGGATAAGAAGTGTTTGAGATCCTGGAGAAAGTAAGAGATTGTAATCTTGTTCTTCTGACCAGTGGCGTAACAACCGGGGGGGGGGGGGCAGAGTGCCAAACCACTGGGAAAAAATGAAAGGGAGGGAAAGGAAGAAAAATGAAGGGAGAAAGGGAAAGGAAGAAGAAGAAAGTAAAAGAAAGAAGGAGAAAGGGAAAGAAAGAAGGAGAAAGGGAAAAGAAGGAGAACGGGAAAGAAAAAAAAAAGAGAAAGGGGAGAAAGAAAAAAGAGAGAGGGAAAAGAGGGAAAGGAGTAAAAGAAAAAAGCGAAGGGAAACAAAAGAAATGAGGGAAAATTTAATACCCAAACCGCGGAGGTTCTGGGTGCTCCACTCCCTGGACCCCCGCAGTGGCTTTCGTTTCCCTGTAGAGCCCAATCAAGGGCCCTAAGCTAGAACGCTGGGCCCAACCCGCTAAGGGCTTCGCAACAAGCAACTGGTGGTGCAGGCTCACCTCCGCATATTCTATTTCTAGACTTAGATACCGGGGAATGTTCGGCTCTGCCCCCCCCCCCCCCGATAACAGGCAGAGAATGTAAGAGACCAGGAACAGTCAACGAACAATTCAAAGAAACGTCAGAGCTTCCGCGCTTCGCGCGGGAAGGGAAAATCACCATCCCTGCACCCTCCCCCTAGCCTGCTAGGGAGCGTGCTTTGCACTACCGTCCTCCTGAAGTGAAATCCTAGCTGCACCACTGATTCTAGACTTAATTACCGGGACATTTTTGGCTATGCGTATGCCCCCTCCCCCCCTCCCCCCCGATAACAGGCAGAAAGCGTAAGAAGAGCGCAAACTGACAGCGAAAAAACGTCGGAGCTTCCGCGCTTTGCGCGGGAGGGGGAAACTCCCCCCTCCCTGCACCCTCCCCTCTAGGTTCTGGGTGCTCCACTCCCTGGACCCCCGCAGTGGCTTTCGTTTCCCTGTAGAGCCCAATCAAGGGCCCTAAGCTAGAACGCTGGGCCCAACCCGCTAAGGGCTTCGCAACAAGCAACTGGTGGTGCAGGCTCACCTCCGCATATTCTATTTCTAGACTTAGATACCGGGGAATGTTCGGCTCTGCCCCCCCGATAACAGGCAGAGAATGTAAGAGACCAGGAACAGTCAACGAACAATTCAAAGAAACGTCAGAGCTTCCGCGCTTCGCGCGGGAAGGGAAAATCACCATCCCTGCACCCTCCCCCTAGCCTGCTAGGGAGCGTGCTTTGCACTACCGTCCTCCTGAAGTGAAATCCTAGCTGCACCACTGATTCTAGACTTAATTACCGGGACATTTTTGGTTATGCGTATGCCCCCTCCCCCCCCCCCCCCCCGATAACAGGCAGAAAGCGTAAGAAGAGCGCAAACTGACAGCGAAAAAACGTCGGAGCTTCCGCGCTTTGCGCGGGAGGGGGAAACTCTCCCCTCCCTGCACCCTCCCCTCTAGGGAGCACTACATTGGCGTAAATTCCGAGGGGTGGGGGATCTATCACCCCCACGTGGGGAGAGGTGAGGGGGGGGGGGGGATGGTGTGCATAATTTTCCCCATGCAGACACACTTTTAAGGAAGAAAAATGCATTTTAATTAATCAGTTAGTAAAAATTCAGAATATCTATCATAAGCAACCATCATATTTTAGAATATCTGCTTGAAAATGCTATTGGAAACAAAAAGGGGTTATTTTTGGCTCGCTCGCTCGTCAAAATCTTAGGATTTCCATTTGAAAATGCGATTAAAATCGAGAAAAAGTGGCTATTTTTGGCTCGCTCGCTTCGCTCTTTCGTCATATCTTTGAATTCTTATTCGAAAATGTGATTCAAAACCGGAAAAGTGGTTATTTTCTGCTCGCTCACCTCTCTCGCTCGCAAAATAGATATCAAAATTTGTGTGAGAAGGAAAAAAAATCGTTAAAAAAGTTTTTCATCCCCCACTCCTCAAATTGGATTTACGCCTGTGGAGCACTACCGTCCTCCTAAAATGCAGTCCTAGCTACGCCACAGATTCTAGACATAGACTAGTAACCGGGAAATTTTGGGCTCTGCCCCCCCTGATAACAGGTGCCTTTTACGCCCCTGCTTCTGACTGACTGTAAGGATGTCGATAGATAACAAGAACCTTACCTGAGGCACGGAAGTTATCACTGGGAAGCAGGTCACAACCATGACAACAGAATTATACAGCTTAAGTGACTTCCGATAGAGAATGCCCACTCCACCTCCCTGACGACTGGGACGTGGGATATGTCAGAATTCGAAAGCGGGAAGTGTCAAATCTCCAATCACCTTCTCAAGTTTGTTACAAGATGAAAGCCAAGTCTCAGTTAAGCAAAGGATATCTAAGCCATATTCGATAATATGATCAGATAATAAATCAGCTTACTGCAGACTGACTGGGCATTAATAATGCCCAGTTTTGCCCAGGGTCACATGATGAAAGCCTGGAAGTTGCTGGTTCCGGAAAACTAACGAAAGCTTGATGATTTGGTGAATGGTCATCAATGTCCAAGTTCCTTTTCCTTTTAAAGGCCCCTTTGGTACCTCTTATAACTGTAGGCTTCTTGGCGTTGAGTCCCAAAGATTTGATAGAGGCCCAAACACTTTTAGGAAGGTGATGTTTGCAATATGCCAAAGGTGTGTCTCTATTATATTGAATTTTGGGCCTGAGAGTAGAGCATGGAACTGTATGTACAGAGCTATTCGGTTGATTATCCGTTGTCATGGTTGTAGAAATCGGTCCTGGATTTAATTCAGTGACACCTGATACAAACAGCAGTGTTCGAAAACTTGCTCTGGCGTTGTAATTGTAAATTTGTTGGAAGGAGACTTACTACAAAGTTCATGATGAAAAGCAGTGTACCCAGCTGTATGGTCCACAGTTAAATCACTGGTGCCAGCAATTAAAAGGCAAGTAACAAAAAATAGGCTTACAGATCCCATGTTCAATTCGGTCTTTAAAGGCGGTACCCAATGCTGAAACAATGTTAGTTCATTTAAAAGAGCATGATTTTATTAGCAGAAAATCATCCGTCTAAAGTTTTTTAAAAAGTCCTGTTGCCAAGGAAACCCCCAAATGTGGTAAGATTTCAGGATATTTTGACCCGTCAGCTGTGACCCAGTTTCAACTGGGTACCCACGATGACATCAAAATGACGTCAAAGTGGGTACCTTGTCGCGCACTTCTAGCAAAATGCGCGCAAGGTATAATACATGTTGTACAGTTTAGCGCGTAGCACAACTGCAATGCGCGAAGCTGGGTACCCACTTTTACGTCATACCTCATACTCAATTTTTTTGATCAGCTCATAACTTTTCATGAGAAAATTAGCCAAAATGCATTGATTTCGATTGAAAATCATCATATTTTTAGTGTCATTCTTCTTAGAATTCTGTTCTCGATCGTATATCAAAATTTTGTTTACCATTGTGTAATCACTTTAAAGCAGTTTATAAGATTAAACCAGAAGTCAATAGACTGCAATAATTCATAGTAGAATCATTAAAAGACCATCAAGAACTTCTTTTCATGCAAGTTCAGTGCACCAACCAGTAGGAGTATAGTTGTACTGCAACTATGGCTTCCAATGTGCAGGTAAAGAGGAGAAATCTTATCAAGTGAAGACTATCTGCTTTCTTTGGAGTGACTTCCTTATATCTATGATCCACCATTTAGATCCAGGGTACTGAAATGCTGAGTAACTTTTCAACAAATATCCAATTGTATAAACCACTTAAGTTGGCAAAATAGGAGAGAGTGACCCAGAGCTGCTCCTCCCTCCCGAGCGCTATGGTGAAAAAAAAAATGAATAGGTATCATTTGCTAAAATCGTAAAGGCTCTCGTTTTACTCTTGACTAGCCTTCATCATAAACTGTATGTACCATTGAAGAATGTTGATCGCATTGTAAAAGACTTCAATATTTAATTTCTGTCTTCTTTTTCATATCTTATTTTTTCATACTTAGGCCTAATAATTTTCTTCCGAAGACAAGAAACTTTTGAACACAGGGTAAAGTTTATTGTTAAATATAGTTGAGTGTCTTGTTGTGAGAATATAGCCTAGTAGATACAGACATTCCCCTCGTGGAAAGATGGAAAATGTAAGAGGGAGGGGACAGAACACCCATCGCAGATTGCACATGTTTACATACTTACCGTTTCACTAAGTCAAAATAATGACCGTGACAAATATATTATATTAATTATGAACGAAGAGTTCAAGCATTCTTAATGAAGCAAATCGATGAGTTTAATCAAAACTTTACACGAGTAGGTGCATATTTATTTCAAGGGAGGGGGCAGACTTTGAGTATTTGTTCTCCATCTCCCCCCCCCCCACACACACATTGCTGGCCACAGAATACACGCCATGTACTGTAGTTTAACAATTACATTAGCTTGTGTATTACACATTGAAATGTCTGCCTTACTATAAGATATAACAAGTGATGCAAATTTATTACAAACTAATAGTAAGCGAGGAAGCCAACAGCGACTGAGTGAGAAAATTGTCAAGTTTTGAAGAGCGGAAAATGGTATTTTAGAGCACTTCACAGCTTGAATATGATGCTTATGACAGCATCTACTTATTTACAAATTACTGTATAATTTTTCTTTTCAGTCCTCAAAATTTCGGGAGGGGGGGGGGAGGGGGGCAAAGCTTCTGAGTGTGTGTGTGTGTGTGGGGGGGGGGGATGCCCCCATGCCCCCTTCCCCTTGGTGCCGCCACTGATTTAGGCCCTGTTCACTAAAACATGACTTAAGGGTTTGCCCTGAATTTTACATGAAATGTACATAAGAAGTTTCGATACATGCCTCTGCATTCAGAGTTTATCGAAGGTTCCTGATTGAAAATATACACATGTTTGTTTTAGAGGCAACCTACGTTTGTTTTGTGTTTATATAAAGTGGAAATATTGCCACATTAAATCGAAATTCACCCATGAGATCTTGGGGCATGTCTCTCTGGCTGTCACTTCAATATTAAAGGTGATAGTTAGTGCTAGAAAGGAGGGTGTGTATTCTAACCCATCACCATAGCCTTATCAATATCAACCTTCTGATATAATATTGGATCTCGTCTTGGACATTATTTGGGACACCAGGTGTCATAAAGTAATATAAAATCTATTTGTTCTATAAAATCTATTTGTTCGATAATATTGGATCTCGTCTTGGACATTATTTGGGACACCAGGTGTCATAAAGTAATATAAAATCTGTTCGATTTTAGTCTTTTGTGGACTTTTGATCGCAACACACTGTCTTACTTGAATGTTTACCACTTCCCTGTCTTTCTCTCTCTCTCTTTATTTCTCTCCCCCCTCCCCCTCTTTCTCTCTCACTCTCTCTCTCTCTGCTACTAAAATTTGTATCTCTCTTCTTTTGCCTCTCTCCTAATTCTCTCTCGTTTTCAACTGTGTAGGCACATGGACTCAATTTACATCTTCGTTTTACATTTTGTTTTGTTAATCATGTTCATAATTCTTATTTTTGAATTTTTAACTGTAATGGAATTGTAAATTTATGTATACTATTACTATATTTGAATGGTAAAATGATCCTTTCAGCCTGTGCTGCTAATCAATTTTTGTATACATAAATAACTAAATAAACACATTATTGTTGTTATCATTATTTCATTATTATTATTATTATCAGCATTATAAACTAGTACTTAAACTTTGGCCCTGCGGGGCGCTAAAATGAAACATGCTATTTTACATGTTCATGTGGACACCAAAATAGGAGTAGATTATCTATTAATGGTGTTTATTACATTGTTTTAGACAGCGCCAGCTTTGAAAGATAAAAGAAAAATTGCTCACTCCATTATGTTTTCGTCAAGATAAAAATCCCGCCGTTGTAGAAAGAACATTATTTTGTGGTTTAGATCTACCTTGTCTTACATTTGATACAGTTCCCTTAAAAAGATTGTAATTTACTTTGGAAGCCGGTGTCAGAACAAGAAAAAATGTGGCAGTTGTTATTTCTGCTTGTTGGACACGTATCATGCCTTATTGAGTGTAAGTATCGCACGGACGTAAATATTGCACATAAATTTGCCACGGCGACATAAAATTCATATACCTCCGCCTTGGTTTTCATATTGTATATAACATTAAGAGTTTATTTGCAAAACTGATTAAACGCCACTTTTACAGTAAATGTTAATGTAAGGTCACTGTCAGAAGGGAGAATAGTGCTATTTGTGTTCCTGACATGCCTGATGCGAATAGTTGTAGCTTATTCCAAGAATGAGTAATTGTATAATTTGTTTCATACGCCTTATCGTTCCTCGGACACATGTGTAATTACATGTTCTCACATTCACATAACATTAAAAAACATTAATAACATTCCCCCTCGGGAAAAGGCGAAATATTCGTGACAACAGCAATTCTTCGTTTTTTCTGGAGTACAATTCTAATGCAGCAATTTTATGATAAGGGATATAATAAATTTCAAATCATGTATTGTTTATGACATAAAGTGTATATTTCTTAAATCGTGGTAAAAAATAGCATAACTTTTCTTATTATTTTCTTTTTCATTGTAATTCTCTAATTTGTTTTGATAGGTTTTTCCATTCAGACTCTTTATATGTTATTCTTGTGTGAGATGAGGTAGTGGTCATTAATAGATCAAACGAATTTCCTGGTGATGAATAGGACGAGAAGGGTAACGCTTTAATCCAACATATCAGATGTCTTCAACAAAAATAAACTTTCCTTATATACTAAATTTATACCTACAAATTAGAGAATAATCTAACTTCACTTCATCGCAAACTTGCCATTTTCATATTATTGACATTATTGACCACTGACGTTCCTTTCCCTAGCACCTTTTGAAGTTTACAGCGAGAAAAGAAAACAAGCAATGTGTTTTCAGATATATTTTACTACAAGTTGTTGAAAATTCATAACAAAAAAAGAAACCCACCACACACACACACTTTTTTGTTTTTCCAAATATTTTTATTAGAGATTTCATCCAAAATAAATCGTTACATAAAATCATTGTAAATAATTCCAACAAATACAAAAATACAAATACACACACCCACACCCCTCACACACACACAAAACTGGTGAAAGTTTTCGAATTATGCCCTTGTAATATCCATTCAACCTGAAAGAAAATCCCATTCCGGAGAGGGAAAATTTGTGTAAAACTAACTGTCACGCAGGCTTACATTGTATTCTGACTTATTAAGTATCATCATGTTTGAGAACAGTTTTAAAAGCTATAAACATTCAAAAGCAAAATTTGTTTTCTTAGTTCCCGTTTTGATAGTGTTTATGCATGGATGCAAAATAGATGGCTATTTTTAAACTAAACTTAGATAATATAACACTTTAGGCACTTAAAGAGTTAAGATGATCAAGTCTCCATTTTCATGCAAGAAAATTGTTTGTTGAAAGGAAAAGAAAAAAAAAGACAAACAAACACAGTACTGGATAACACATGGGGAATGTTTTCAACCGGATTTGAACATGCAATCGAAGGCAAGGGAAAAGCAATGTAAAATGACTATTTTCATGTTTTATTTTTAAATGAAGCTGTCGAGGAGATAACTGTTGGGAATAACGTGAGCCTTGAATGCCTTGGACCTCCGTCAACTGAGCAGATAACAAGAATACTTTGGAGCCGGAGTGACGGCACGACTTTTTTCACCTGCTCGATTCTTATGGACCCATGCAATATTACTACAAAGAACCATTCACTCAGCAGAAAACACAATTTTGTGAGCACTGTGACCATTCGAAACGTTTCACTATTTCACCAAGGTGTTTATTCAGTCAGGATTATAACATTTGGAGACAGTGGAAGCTGTAAAGTCAATCTTACTGTAAACGGTATGGTATAATTTATCCCTTTTATACTACTTTCATATTCATTGATGCAAACACGGCAGCAGCAACAACAAAATATATCAAAGAAGACGAACAAACAAACAAAAAAGAAAACAACAAATGATATGAAAAGTTAGACTGCTAGTTTACTTTGATTTAAGATAAGAGCTATATTGGCTTATTAAAATAATTTCCTAAAAATAACTTCTAGGAAATTTCATTTAACCATCCATTGATGGTGAATTGATAAGATATTCATTGCTTGGCACCGGTAATGGATCATTATTGAAATTAAAGTAGTCTCATTAATTTCGTTGGGGTATAAAAGACAACGATCAAACAATATCTTTACTGAAATAAATTACTAATAGTTTAATAGGATATCACCAGTTTTCCTCTGTTTATAACAACTTTAAGTTCCACCAGTGGGTTTGATTTTGCTCGACAAAGATGATAGTACTCCCCTAGAGAATAACGGATCACTCATTGTGGAAGAAGGTGTAAACAAGAAAATCGTTTGTAAAACCAGCACATCGGTCAAACCAGCAATTAACTTGGAGTGGATGATCCCAGAGGGGTTAAATGCGACGAGAGAATGTCAAAAGCAAATTCCGGATGAACACGATAGTCGTCTTTTTAAACCAACATGTACAATAAGCTTTACACCAACTTACTCGTTGGGTGAGGATATCTCTCTTGTCTGCAAGGCGGCTACTAACTCCTCTTTTGAGCACATTCAGGCATTAATTCGTGTCACAAATAAAGGTAACAGTTCTTTTGATTCTGTTTATGTTACAAACGAAAAATTTCTGTGAGTACTTCCATACAAAATAAATGTTCACAGATCAATTCAAGAGCTCATGATCTTAAATATTTCTTTCTAATATATTTTGCTCATGAAAAAGGCTTTTATCATATTCATGAACATGTCAGTTTTCGGTGGAAAATGTCCCATCTGTATTTTTCAAAGATTAACTATAAGCGATGTAGAAGTTACAAGTCATCATCTATAGGCCTATAGTGTTTACCACTCCACCTCATCGTTTGTGTCTTGATCACAATTCTTTCCACATACATGTCCTCCTTTCAATAACGGTTAACTTAGGGCTGTTATTTTAAATATCTAAATTTTGTAATTATTGTTTGATATACAGGCAAATGACATTTCTTAATCAATGAACCAGAATATGTGATCAGAACATGAAAGAGTAAAACCAATTTAGATTCCCCATCTTCAGCGTTGATAAACCCCTTATCCTGTTGAGCGTGTACCATTATGACCATCAAATGTGGGCTTTTTACTTTAAACCACAATCTCGGCCACACCGCACTACCTATGCCATTTTCCGGAGCAATGCCATTCATTTTCACTCATATATTTAACTCCAAATCCATAATTCTAGGTGAAATCACAACCACCACCGAATATCCATGGACAAGCTCAAAGGAGAATCAAACGTTTGCAAGAAGTGATGAAAATGTTGAAGGTTATTCATTTTTGTTTCCTTTTCACTGTTCCAAGCACGTTAATGATAAAGTTAATGTTCATGTGTAGAAATGAAGTTTATTTCACATTAAATAATGAATGATTTGCCTATATTGCACTTTATCCCAAATCACAAGGACTACATTTCCCAGTTATATTTACAACATGATTTTATTATCGATTTAGAAATGCTCCGTGTTGCCTAGTTATAAGCATAGCTCAGTGCAATAAGCAACATCATTTCAGTACGCATAACCGGCCAGTTTACTTGAGTTGAAGAGATTGACGAAATACCATATAAGTACTATGTCTGCCTATTGTCATTCAAGGCACTGGACCAGCCATTAGTATTTTGTTTTAGCTAAAACACCACTCAGCAGGGTAAGGGCGTACGAAATTAGGTAGGCGAGTTTTTAACCAAGAGGCCTTTTTGTATATACTTCACTTGGTCAGTCCGCTACCGGCGCGGTTTCTCGCTTTAATGTGCTCTGCTGCATTGCACCGAGCACTGTAGCTGAACTTGGTATAACCTCTGTACTAACTGTACATATATATATATATATATATATATATATATATATATATATATATATATATATATATAGTGTTTGAATGACATAATGAACTTGGTATAACCTCTGTACTAACTGTATATATATATATATATATACAGTTAGTACTTATATACAGTTAGTACAGAGGTTATACCAAGAGGTTATACCAAGTATAACCTTTGAATGACATAATGCACCGCAATAACAATAGAAAGTTTATTACCTGATCAAAATATTTACAAAATAACACTCTATCCATGCTAGGCAAAATCAGTGAACACTGGCTGCAGAAGAATCGAATTTGTCATGCCATTTAAAAAACAATGCTTGAAAAAAATGGTGGCTTGTTGGATAAATATACCTGATATACAACCATGTTAATATGAACTCTTGGGAGGTAATCTGGAGGGGGAGGGGCACTCTTCTAATATATTATGTAATCTTTGAAGGAATTTAGAAGTTTAAAAAAGGACATTAAAAAAAAATCATCAGAGAATTGCTAAATGAAAACCCCCTAATTGAAATTCCGACAACTTTTTTTGTCCAAGATTTTGGGAGAGAAAGAAAAAGGACTTCAGGCAAAAAGGAAATTCCTACCCAGGGTCGGAATTATAATTAAATCGCCATATTTAAAGATAAGAAGACAGAAAACGAATTATGAATACAAATGAATATTCATTTTCTTCCATTTGATTTGCAGGAGCTAATCATTTTTTCCAGTTGCACAATAATTTACAACAAAAATATAAATTGAACTTAAATCATGGAAGAAGTCCCTATAAGCAATGGCTTGTGGCAGGTTCGCCTGAACAATTCAGCATGAATGTAAAAATAATAGAAGGAAGAGAATGACAGACAAGAGATGGGAAATGGGAATGGGCGAGAGTTTAAAGTAAAAAAGAAAGGAAGAGGAAGAAGAAAAAGTAGTAGAAGAAAAAGAAGACTACAACATAACCATAATAGTACGATTGTGTTTGGTGACATGCATGTAAAACATAGTGACAAAGGCAAGATATACCGTAGGTAGATTAACAGTATATTGTATTTACCATGTTTATATTTTATAATGATAGTTCTTATAATTATATTATTAATAATATTAATTATTGAATAATATCATTCCTGGGTCTAAAGATAATCCTTTTGTATTGAATTCAGAATTGCACCCTTATAACACCCGTCAAGGTAATAAGCTTCATATCCCTCTTTTTAAAACTACATTTGGTCTTCAGTCCCTAATAAGTAATGGATTAAAGAAATGGTATGAACTCCCACCAGATATTAAATTAACTACAACTCTACAACTCTGAATAAATTTAAATTACTGTTCAGATCACTACTTTTAGGCACACTTTAAGTACATGTACCTCCCACCCCATCCCAAATCTTATTTTAAGTTTCCTAATCTCAGGCATTTCTCTCTCTCTCTCTCTCTCTCTGTATGTGTGTGTGGGCGTTTGTGAGGGTGTGTGTATGTTGGTGTGTGAATTTATGTTATGTTGTTATTGCAATTGTTCTTAATGTAAGTTATTTATTTTTATTTTTTTCTATAATTTGTTGGGCTACCATGTATAAGCATTTTACTTTTCGGTGTCCCAAACCATAATATAATTTCATCATTTATTGTACATTGCTATTTTAATATGTGTTTTATGGTTGAATAAATAAATACAATAGAAATACAGGTATTCAAACAGTGGTGAGAAGGTTCAGACCCAACCAGGAGTTTTTGGAGATTCCTGATAGGCATTTTTTTCTCCCAAGAGTAATTTTGTGTGTATTGTTTCATCGTTTCGATTTTTCCTAAACAAACCACAAAACAATTATGAAATTTAAATTAAGAAAAAAGAAGAAGACGAAAAAGCAACATTACAAAACCTTTGACAGTAGTTTTGTCTTTTGTGGCTTTAACGGGAGGGTAATTTTTTTTTCAGAGGAATGAGAAGTGCATATCATTATATTGTTTCCCATAAAAGGAAAAACAACATGGATGATCATAACCGGGGGTTCAAGCGTAGTGACCCTGGGACTTTTGCTTGCTATATTTGGCGGTATTATTCGCTCAAAGAAGAATGCAGGTAAGCCCCTATAATGTTAAAACGAATTAATTTTGGGCCAATTAACAATATTTTAGCATTGTATATTGTCTTCAAACAAAAGCAAAGATTATTTCGATCTATCATTGATTTAAAGAATGGCGGATTGGGGTAGTTTTCTTTATCCTCTTTCATTTGAATATTTTTTTCAGTGACGGGTGTGTATTGCGATGCTTTATCTTCTTATTAGGATAGGAAAATCTCCGCCCTTTAAAGTGTGTCCGACTTTTCTGGTCTTTGTTGTTTCAACGCGATTCGTTCTACACGGAAGAAACTGATGGAATCCGATGTCATTACACATGTTACAGTGTTTATGTAAACCAGTCGAATTTGAGGAGTAATATTTTTGTTGAACAATACAATGTAAATCTATATGATTTAACTACAGCGTTTATAGCGGTTGGTAGATACATTAAATTACTCGTAAAAACAAAGTGGCGTTGGATGGCTCACGGGATTTCATAATGTAAACGTTAGAGGATCTAGCACATACGTAGTGATAGACACATTTTAGACTGAAATTGCTAAACAAAGCATTTCTTTTTGTGCAGTAAGACGATCTGCCAAAGCAGGGTCTACAGGAGATGCCACTCAATCCAGACCTTCTCAGTGTCGAGGTGCATTGCCCCCGCCCCCATCTGACCAGTCTTCCCGCCAGTCTTCTTTACCCTCGAATCATCTACCCGACCGACAGCCATCACCTGCCCGATCGTTCAGGGCAGCGCAGTCTATCCCGCCGGATATTCCCATGCGGCAAATGGTACCAGTGTCCGATGACACTACTGGAAGTACGTACGAGAACAACCGATTGAGAGGAGCAACTTCTCGGGGAGCCAGTGCTAGCATTCCTGTCATTCATTCCCAAAGGGTAAGAAAGTTAAGACTGTAGAGTGCGATGTCTGAGAAGAAACTTTATTTTTGTATTTGTTTGTTTGTTTGTTTATTTATTTTCACCATGCATAATAAACAACCACATTGACAAGAACAGCGTATTACATCAAAATGGAATACATAGTAGGAACAAAGCATAAACATAAATGTTTGAAGCGCAGAGTCCCTAGAATAACATAGCAGGTAATAAATTCGTTTCGTAAAACATGGCTTGAAATAAAACATTCATGATTTCGTTTAATCGACAGAAATAAAAACAAATAAAAATAAGAAAAAAAATGTTAATTGTGCCCCTATATCGTACTATACCTCCTTACCCTGTCATAAATAGATCATATATGACCCCCGCCCCCCCCCCCGAAAAAAAAGAGGAGCAAAAAGGAAAAAATATATATAAATGGAGATGTTTTCTTTGAATAAAGCACAACTCGGGGCATATTGAAATTCGTATGTGTGGTATCATGATTTTTATTAGTAAACATTTTTTTTTCAAAATTGAAAGCATTATATTTGTGTGAAATGTTTCTTTCTGTCTCATGGTTTGTGTGAATGTGGGGTTATTTTGTGCGTGTGTGCGTTGTCTGTGTGTGGTCGAGTTGGCAGAGGGAGTTCCCCGATTCTATTCAAATTGTGGAACTCAGTTCCTCCCATCGGCATCTTATTTCGCTACCATTTTTGCAGAAGGGTGGGGTAGTGTTCCATGCATTAAGTTTTTAATACATATAAAACTATTTCAAAGACATTGGGGAGTGCTAACATGACGTTAGAGGCATGCTGGATTAAAAAAAAAAGTTCATAAAATGCTGGATATCTTTCCATTCAAGCAGCAATTTATAGGGCATATTTATATCTTTCTACGCCTTCATTATTTTTTGTTTTTGTTTTAACTTAAGGGAAGAGATACTGACATTCTGTACTACTCTCTCCAAACATTACACATTACAACTAATATTTCAGTGATAGAAATCTCTGGAACTAGCGCTGCCTAAAGCCAAAAAATGCCAAATTCGAAGAAAATGGAACATTTGGTGTTTATTGATAAACTCGACTTTACTTGGTAAAGGACGCCAAATGTACAAATACCTCAGCCTTGCCCTGATTAAAGTGAGGCTTGACTGCAATAAGGATAAGGAAATGTACTAGGAAATTATGTATGAACGAGATGATAGCAATTATCGGACCTATTTAAAGAAATGTACGTTTTTTCTGCATCTTCATTTATATTTCAATTCAGGGACTAGATACTGATATGGAGTACGATGTGCTAAATGATATGGAGTATGATGTGCTAAATGATATGGAGTATGATGTCGTAGACAAAGCCCCAATCAAAGCGCATGGAACTGTACCACATGTTTACCGAGAAACAACAGATGGTTTGGTAAATACAAATTTATTTATGCAAAGTCGTGTTGGAGATAAAGAGGTTAAGCAAAAAAAAAAAAAAAAGAAAAAAATGTGATAGCAGATTGTGCAGAGTCATATGATTATGTAGTACATGTGTAGTAAGTCAGAATGTTAAGGTCTCATATGTACAGTTTTTTCTTTTCATTCTTTGAAAGTGAAATCTTTTGGAGAACTTAACAAATCCATGCTCCTAACTTTTGTGTGAATATTACATCAAATATTTTTTAAAGGACGATGCAGCCTCGGCTGCTTTTTACGTAAAATAATGTGTTAATGGTGTCATGGGTGTAGAAAACATGTTTTGATTTCGCTGATAAACCGCCACTGCTTTAACTGGATTAGTAATATAGTGTTAAGTTTGGCAGCTCATTGATATTTAGTATACATGCATGGTCTACATAATTATGTTGTCTCTTTTCATTTAACATGCTATAGGCTGAATATGCTCTTGTTAGTAGACCAAAAAAGGACAAAAATGCACTTCAACCACAATTTCGCAATACTGAGGTAATATCTCTTTATACTGTAAATATAAATGATCAACAACAATAGTAACATGCCTTGTAGTTCCCTTAAATCATGTGGAGGAAGCTGCCTTTAAGACTTAATCAGGGAATTGATTAAAACGGTATATATCTCCAGTTCCCTTGAGATCCCCTAAGTGGCAGAATCGAGGGGGGGGGGGGATCATTTGCCCACTCACGTCCTGTCCTAAGTTATGGAATAGTCTTCCTGAAGACATCAAGTATTTAATCTCTGAATCCTTTAAAAATCATGTAAAAACATTTCTGTTCAATTCTTAATTATTTCTATGTGTGCCTTGGGCACTCAACAGAATGGATTCTGCACTATTATTATCATCATCATATTATTATTACTATTATTATTACAGGATGGGCACGCTAGTTTATGACTTTCTACCAGCCTTTGGAAGTCACATTCATAAAGGGCATGGAGCCTACATGTATTGATTTATAGTACTCCATTATCTCTTCCATCTCTTCATTTTAGTGGGGGTTTTTATGTCACATCCGCGCCAGTAAGCAATGTGCATGATTTTGTTAATGTCATTGAAATCAAAGCTTTATTTTTATCAGTAAAACACTGTTTACTAGAGAGGAACTTCTGTGAAGTATTTCGATCAACGTTAAACAAATTGTTTTGTATTCTAATTGCTTGTTTGTTTTCTTTGTAACAGTTGGATGCTGAGTTTGAGTGTGCCGTAGTCGATAAATCTAATCGAACGGGACGTGAATCTGTACCACACGTCTACAAACAAGCGATGAGCGGCCTGGTAGATAAAAAAAACTATTGTTATTTACTTTCTTTTCTTTTAGTTTGTAGGCAGTTCTATGCTAGTTTGTTCAATACATCACATACTACACAACTAATATTTCAGTGGAAACTCGACATTACTTGGTTAAGTCAGGAATCATGAATATCGAAATACCTTGGATATGTTGGACTTTCCTTGGTGAAAGAAAGGAGAAGCTATAGAAAACTATGTATTTTTCATTTCATTTCATTTATTCATTTTATCACGGTATACTCACTTCAGCCTTCCGGCTGTAATTCAGCAAGTCCGTGAAACAAAATCATAAAAAGAACGTACATACAAATGAATTAATGAAGAACAAAAAATCAATACATAAGAATTATCAAAAGGAAATTATGAAAACAAAATCATCAAAGAGGTAAGAACTATTTAAGATAGGAAAAAACAGAAATACAAAAAAAAAATCGGAAAATATCAAAGAAAACACAAAATCTTTACAAATATAAATAACAAAGAAAACAAGCAATAAAATCCAAAAGAAAAAAAAAGAAGAACTTATAACAAATATAAGTTATGTTGAAGTGTTGCCATCGGAGAGTATTAAGGCCTCTCTACCCAAAAGGTCGGTCCCTTCCCCCCCACCCCCCCCCCCCCCCATCCGGTATTCTTAGCATGAAATGGAGTGTGCTGATGGATATGTTTTCACCTAAAAAAATTGAAATAGATTTTTTTATAAAGGTATTTAAACTCTCTATCAAGGTATGGAATATATACGTATGATAAGGAAGCTATGGAAATGATAAGCTGAAAAAAGGGTCGCTTTGCCAGTATTTCTTCCATGAATGGTAGCCGCAGTTGCCTCGTAATTACTTCGCCCATCATTAATATCAAATGTATGATTTATTCTTTGTTGTCAGGAAGAATATGTGGTCGTTGATAAACCAAAGGACAGAAAGAAATGTCAGTCGGAGGTTCGACATACGACGGTAGATTTTACGTCTCGTTGTCTTCGTCTTTTTAATGATCAATGAAAACTATCCACTTTCTTTTGTTTATTCAAATTGAATAATAGAGAGCCATTTAAACTATGCAGCGCTTTTTCATTTTCATAATTTATGCAAAACAACGAATTTGACAAATTGCCCCACCTGTCATGAATGAAAAAATTGATTGTCCCTTTTGAAATAACGTTTTATGTATCTTCTGAAATCAAACAAAAAGTCAGTATAGTGTTTCAGGCCACGTTGGATAGATACTCTTATAGTTTTGGTTTACTTTTGCGTGCAGCCAGTCGCATCACAAATATATATATATTTTTTTATATACGAAGAATAATTATGTGCTTATATGCGAGTAGTTGTGTTGGTATTTGAGTATGGAAGAAGGGAGGGAAGAAGGGAGGGGAGGAAGGGGATTTTCAAGCTATAATGCTGGACGCTGAGGACGGGGAAAAGTGAAGGAGGACGGGGAAAAGTGAAGGAGGACGGGGAAAAGTGAAGGAGAAGAGGAATGATGTAAGAAAGATACAAATCCAGCAGCCGTACATTTTAGTTTTACGAAAGCTCACTGGGGAGGCCAAAGGAGAAAAGTGGGTATCTTCTTCACCCGAAAGGCTGTCACCAAGTTGGCCGCCCTGACCATTTTGGAGTGTAAAAGAGCATTCTCTTGGGGTTTAAATTCATTATGTTCCTTCCGGCGTTTGTATATTTCCACAGTCAAGTATGCTGTATTATGTGTGTGGCTCCTTAAAAGACGGGCGTGTGAAGGTATCTTTAACTCTCATGTAAGAACCCATATTATTTGGTCATGCATCATATTTTACTCTCAACTTACAAGTATCTGTTCTTAATTCTGTGCCTTTTTTCTGCTCATTCTTTTTAGGCTCCCAACA